>VCRD01000179.1:374633-390094 GCA_006783055.1 Trinorchestia longiramus
AAATAATTCTTGGGACCGGAAGGTAAAAATATCGTCAGTGGACTCGAAAACGAGTGTCGAGATTCGGCGTCTCCCATGCTAGCAACGTTGATTGTATGAGGTTTTAATTTATACAGTGCACATGTCCAGATTATTAGCTTTAATGTGATATGTAAATTAATTTTGTGAGATGAATATATGAAAAATAATTCTTGGGACCGGAAGGTAAAAATATCGTCAGTTGACTCGAAAACGAGTGTCGAGATTCGGCGTGTCCCATGCTAGCAAGGTTGATTGTATGAGGTTTTAATTTATACAGTGCACATGTCCAGATTATTAGCTTTAATTTGATATATAAATTAAGTTTGTGGGATGAATATATGAAAAATAATTCTTGGGACCGGAAGGTAAAAATATCGTCAGTGGACTCGAAAACGAGTGTCTAGATTCGGCGTGTCCCATGCTAGCAAGGTTGATTGTATGAGATTTTAATTTATACAGTGCACATGTATAAATCACCAAACATGCTTCGACTAAAAAATCAAAATACGGAGTACGGACGGAATAAACGTTGAAAGTGGTGCGGAATTTGACTGCCTGTCATACAAAGATAACTCAAGCTTATTGACATTTTACTGATTTGATAAAGTTGAATCTACTGTAATATCATGTTTGCCAGCACTCTCAGGAATATTGCAAAGCATCATCAAGTGCTGGTAAGGTAACTGCTTGCTCTTCAAAGAAAACAAGTTGTTAATAAAATATGTGAAGGCTGTTGTTACATTGGAATTCTATTTTTTAACTTAATATTCATTAAGAATAAATTTCATTTATCATTTGAAAATTAGCATATGCAAGTTTACTCATGAATTTCTATTAACAAAGCTATATTTAGGTGTGACTAATAGTGTAAAATATGTTCTAAATAAAAACATTTGATAAAATAAAATAGCAAATGTCTAAATTTAATTATAGATGCTAATAAGAAGTCACTTAATTTGAAAAATGTTAATAATTAGTGAATCAAGATATGAATTATTAATCATATCTGCTAATTATTGTTGCTTCAAGTAAAATCACTTATTTTTTTTAAACTTGAGAGCCAACTGTAGTTAAGGTCTTCATAGAGCCTTTTATTTCCTCTATAACATATGCGTAAAACGGCATCCCAGAGTTTTTTCCTGTGTGCTAAAATTGTCTAAAATTTTTTCAAACTTGAAAGCGAACTGTAGTTAAGGTCTTCATAGAGCTATTTATTTCCTCTATAACATATGCATGTAACAGATGGCATCCCAGAGTTTTTTCCTGTATGCTAGAATTGTCTAAAATAATTCCTTAAAGGCTACCCTAGGTCATTTCATGCAAAATAACCAGCCAAGTCTAGGCATTACTGGGAAAGGCTCTCCAACTTCCAGTCCTAAACCACTCTTTCTCAGGTAGACAGTTAATTTTTCTGTGTGTTAACCAAACAGTAAGGGAGATGAAGTACAGCCCTGTTTCATTCCTCTTGCACTTCTCATTTGCCCACTCACTAAATTTCCCTCAGTTTGATTTATGTCAAAGTAACTAACAATTGCAATTTAAATAAGATTTTTTGTATAGTACTGACAACTATAGTTCTTTTTCTTGAAATATACAATTAAAGAACAAAATTATATTATTTCACTCAATCAATGAATAGCAACAAATTTATGTAGAGCATGATGCTTTATGGCATATTTTTGTCTTATGTAAGAGTAACAAAACAAATTTCTACTCATGTATTCCTTCTTTTCAGCGACGCAGCGTTGCAGCTCAGCAGCTGCAGTCTGTTCGTCTCCGCTCGCACCTCCCCATTAACACTGTGGTGCTCTTTGTCCCTCAGCAAGAGGTTAGTACAATTTAATTTGCTCTAAGTTGGTATAGTACCAATGCAGAATGTTTTTAGGCCTATATTTCACTATCTGAAATTTTTTGGGAAGTTTTCTAATCTTTCATTGATGTATTTAGGATGGTATTGAAATACATGTGTGAAATATAATGGCTGATTTTGAAATAGATGTGTGTTTACCAAAACAAAGTTGTATTCTTTGGTATCTGCAATAAATACAAATTGGCAATAAAATTGTAATCTTGGCAGTCTGTGAAGTTGTTGAAGAATGCAATCAAGCTGAAGTATTACTTATTTTACAGTTTGTCTGTGTTTATGTAATGGGTGAAAATATTTTCAAAAATACATACAATGTAGATGTTTCAGAAGTTTAAAATTTCAAATGGAAAATCCTTGCCAAATGTCTGAAATTTTAATTCCAGTTTTCTATTTGACTTGACTGAGAACATGGTTCTGTTTGTAATACCTAATCAATGTATCTATACTGTTGGCTTTTTCTATGATTTTTATCCAGATATATCAAAAAATAAAGCATAAAAATTTCATGTTAGTAGAAATTAAGGATTAGAATACTTTATTTTTATAGTTAAAATATGCAGCAAGCTTTATTTTAATTATGGCTCCAGCATAAGCTTAGTGTTGCATGAAGAACAATTGACATCATTCTTAATCATACTTGATGCATAGTATCCTACTGAATAGCAATCTGGAGAGTTAAGAGATTAAGGTTGCGACTGATAAAGTTGCGTATGTTGTCTCTAACAGACACTTTTGAATCTTTATGTGTATGTGGTACAGAATAGAATTTTGCTGAAACACTGCTTTTCTCTGACTACATCTAAAGCTTTACCCTATACCTATCAGAGTTGAAACAGGGACACTAATCAGGTCTTCTAATCTTTGCACAATTGGTTAAAGAATTCTGATATGCCAGAGTAGTCAAAGAATTCCTGTTGTGCTACTTCCTTTAGGCCAGAGCTCTTAAGTTGCCATCACAGTCCCTGTTTGTTATTACTTTCTGGTCATCATGGACCTTAGTTTTATGATCAGTATCACAGACAAATGATTGTGGTTTTTAATGGCAAGCTTAGATCTGCCTTTTTTTTTAGTATCTCCATTGGTATCTGTTTACCATTGCCTCTGGGTGGCATTTCCTAAGTTGAGTATGATTTATCTTACAGGCATGGATAGTGGAGCGAATGGGCAAGTTTCACAGCGTATTAGAGCCTGGTTTCAACATCTTGATTCCAGTACTAGACAGGGTAAAATATGTTCAAAGCTTAAAAGAAATAGCAATTGATATTCCACAACAAGCTGCCATCACTGCTGGTGAGTTTTATTATCATTCAATAATTTACACTTTGAAATTTCTCTTAACTTGCCTTAGGAATTTAGATTTGTCATGCCTAGAACCTGGGTATCATGAGTTTTTGTTGTAGGCTATGCCTTAAAATAACTGTTTGATCATTCATGATGCTGGAATTGCAAGGTGTTCTTCACAATAGAGTATCCATAGTGGGAGATTGAATTTTGAGCTGTATTGCTTCAGGGATTAATGTTGACATCAGCTACCATGTTTATAACTGCTTTATGTGTTAAATTGTGAAGTGATGTTTGCTTTTTATGAAAGTTTATGTCCATGTAGGACATTGGAGCATGGACTGCCTTTCTTCCCTATCTCTAATGATTGCCTATGTTTTACTCTAGTTGTGTATATTTTATCATTGGATTAACTTTATTTATTTATTTATTTAATATCACAGACTTATACACATTGCACAATAATGTCCGGTGACTGGCAAGAGAGAGTGTTTTGATATATCAATGGGTTTTCTTAGTTCACCAGCTTGTATAATTGTCTTCAGATTAGTTTGCTTACATTCTTATATTGAACTTAAGTTTGAATTGTGTCTGAATGGTAGATGATGCTAAGACAGTATTCAGTAACTCCAAAACTCACAAATGCATGTGCCAGCATAGATGTAGTCTTTCTTCTGATGTGCACTGTGTTTAAGTGCTGTCTAAGTACTGGTCTTAGAGGTCGGGAGGAAGTGATGAGGCTGAGAACCTTCTTTTTCTATCTTTTGCAATTTTAAGCTTCTAAAAACTACCTAAGTAGTTAACTTTGTGTGAGTATATCGCAAGGTGGTAGTGACACATCTGAAAGTCAAAACTAACGGTGTGGTGGAAGAAACAACAGCTACGTCTACAATTAGAAGAAAATTCTGCAACTCTTGAAAATATTACTCTGAATAGTGTAGGTACTGTCAGATCTTATTTATTTCCTTGCTTTACCTGCCTTACAATTATACTTATTCCATCCCACAGATAATGTGACTTTGAATATAGATGGAGTTCTGTACTTGCGCATCTTGGACCCGTACAAAGCAAGCTATGGTGTTGAAGATGCTGAGTTTGCCATCACACAAGTTGCTCAGACCACCATGAGGTAGGGGAGTTGATCTTTCTTTTAAGTGCTCCTAGGAATCACAGTGAATTATCACTTTTACCTTTACCACATATTACTGTCTGATGATGGTGTTATATATATTAAATCATTGTATAATTAAGTATTGTGCTTAGTAAAATCATCAGGAGTTTTTCAATAATTTTAATGCATAATGAATTTGAATGATTGCAGGATTAATGAATGGCTGTAATTAAAATTGAATAGAAAGGTAGTCCTGAATTGTGGCAATATAGGTGTTATTCAAGGAGTTATATTATTATGCAATATTTCAGCATTCATTTATCATCTGTGTAACTGATGTAACAGATAGTCATAATGAACTCATTTTATTCTTTTTGTAGATCAAATTTTTAGGAGTATAAATATTGAGGTCTGAATATCATTTAATTCACAGTACTGAAGAATAGAAGAAGAACACCTCAATTAGTAGTGCTTTCCCTAACAGAGTTGAATATAAACTAGTAAATACAACTTATTAGATGTATTTGTTGCAGTTATTGATCTTAAATAAAGGAAAATGAATTATTAGTTGATAAATATCAGTGATAAATCCGTGGAATCATTTAAAACAGTGGACAAGAATCACATTTTGATAATATTTAATGCATCACAATTCTCTTGGGTATCAAATCTTTGAAGGATAATCTAATAAATTTCAGGATGATTCTCCCTGTTTCTTTTGGCTACTCACAATACATGTTAAGATGGTGTGCACAAAATAATGGTGTCATTAATCTTACCTCATTAGACCAGAGTTTTAGTTGCATTTTCAATTGCTTGTGCAGGTCTGAGATAGGCAAAATATCTCTGGACTTTGTGTTCCGAGAGAGAGAGTCCCTCAATGTTGCTATCGTCCATGCCATCAACAAGGCTGCTGAGGCATGGGGCATCACGTGTCTTCGATATGAGATCCGTGAGTATTTGAATTGGTGTATGAAATTCTTGTGTTTTTGTATTGTGATATTAGATGTGTTAGTCTTAGTATTGTAATATGAAATTACTGACAACGTCAGTTGTGTTAATTCATTTGAAATTTCTACTAGCAAAAAAATTGAATGCAAAATCCAATAAAGCTCTCTACAAAACATTCACATATTCAACGTTTAAATTGCAATAAATATATCATTGCAGCTCATAACGTAAGAGAATAGTATCTATTGAACACGATTTCTTATCGTTTTGTAATCAATCTGGTGATGTTTAGGTGATATAACGCTGCCACAGCGGGTGCAGGAGGCCATGCAGATGCAGGTGGAGGCAGAGAGGAAGAAGAGAGCAACTGTACTCGAGAGTGAGGGCATGAGAGAAGCAGACGTAAGTGCTGCTAGGTTAGCAAGGTTCCCATTTCTCTTCAATTAGGTTAACTTTTTTTTTACCTTTATTTAACTTTCTAGCCTGCATGAATTTCCAGTGGGTGCGTAAGTTTATTCCAAGTGGATTGTGAGACATTTCTGAAGTGCAAAACTGGAGTTGTGGTGGGAGAAGCAAGAACCTCTAACCTCTTTATTTGGGTTGAAATCGTTTTTCAAAAAGTTGCGGGGGTTCGTGGAGACCTGATATCTACAGTGGGGTCGTGAGGGTATGACATTAGATGATCTGTGTTGTTTAAAGGAGTAACTTCCTAGAGTCACTACAGCCACACTCTTGAGCTGTAGTGTCCAGCTCAGGATCTTAATTGGTAAAAGCTAAGGCATGTTAAGTTTTATGCGCATTTACAACTGCCATATCAGAATCAATAAAAAGTACTGATCCTGTGTGATTAACTGATGGTGGTGCTGAACCATCTTCTAGTTTGCAATAAATTCAGGAATAGTTACTAGCGCGCAGTTTTGTATGGGTTAGCTTGTTTGTGTTTTCATAATTTAACTGTGTTTTAGTACATGCTAGTCATATGTTAAAAAAATACATGACTACTGGTCCTACCAACACTAAAAACCTCCCATCGCCGAAACTTGCACTTGACGTCTGTGTGATGTGTTTGTGCTTGTATTTATACTCAGTATCGCGGATGCTGTGTAACCCTTTTTGTGTTAACCAGACAGTCACAAAGCAGAGAGTCACAAAAAATCCACCACGGCCACTGTGTCTTGCTTACATCATTAAAGTGAATATCTGGTTCACGACTACAGGTCATAGTTTGAGAACTGTTCATATAAATCAACTTGAAAATGCCTTTCATAGCATCTTCGTCAATTTGTATACATGCAGGTAGAGACATTCAAAATTCTGTGTTTCCTCTTTATATTTTCTCTCCTGTTGTGACCAACTGGTCATTTAGACGATCTTTAACACAGTAACTTTAGCTTCCTTTTTTTCTGTACAGTAATTCATGTCTACACAATGTATCCATGTAGTGGATACGGATTCATTGCACCGTGGTCATGTGCCTTAATGCCATCTTCAACAAATTCTGCCCTAGTCTTATGGTGAAGTGAAGAAAACTTTATTTCAGTTCAATTCATAGTTAATAAATTCCTTTACGCATGTATAGACATTTTCAATAAACATTGTATATATTCTTTCCTCAAAAATTCCTTATTCTCTTGTATTCGTAGTTTGTTTATTGTTTGCACTTTAAATTTTGTTCATTCATCGTGGAGGTTTGCTGAAGTTGATTGTTCTTAGTCTGCTCTAACAGCTGCAACACCTGCCAGTGCTACAACCGCTGTAATACTTGTAATAACTGCTGTAACACCTGCAATAACTGCTGTAACACCTGCAATAACTGCTGTAACACCTGCAATAACTGCTGTAACACCTGTAATAACTGCTGTAACACCTGTAATAACTGCTGTAGCACCTGTAATAACTGCTGTACCAGCCGCTCTAACACCTGTAATAACTGCTGTACCAGCCGCTCTAACACCTGTAATAACTGCTGTACCAGCCGCTCTAACACCTGTAATAACTGCTGTACCAGCCGCTCTAACACCTGTAATAACTGCTGTAACACCTGTAATAACTGCTGTAACACCTGCAATAACTGCTGTAACACCTGTAATAACTGCTGTAACACCTGTAATAACTGCTGTAGCACCTGTAATAACTGCTGTACCAGCCGCTCTAACACCTGTAATAACTGCTGTACCAGCCGCTCTAACACCTGTAATAACTGCTGTACCAGCTGCTCTAACACCTGTAATAACTGCTGTAACACCTGTAATAACTGCTGTAACACCTGTAATAACTGCTGTAACACCTGTAATAACTGCTGTAACACCTGTAATAACTGCTGTAACAGCCCACAATGTTGTAACAGATCAACGTAGCAGAAGGTAGAAGGCAAGCGCGCATCCTAGCGTCCGAGGCAGAGAAGCTGGAGCAAATTAACGTGGCTACAGGCAAGGCTGAGAGTCTCCGCATCCTGTCTGAGGCGTTGTCACACAAGCAAGGTAATTCCAGGCTACTCTTCTGAGTGTCACGTCACGTGTGCTCAGAACCCTGATACATACTCTCAGTTCTAGAGGATACGTCGTAATAAAAGGGAAGGAGGAATGGGTCTTGATGTCGTGCATCGCTGCTGAGATCGCTACGGTGGTTCAACCAGTAATTCAATAATTCTAATAATTATAATTATTATGCACTGTGTTGTATATGATACAAATGATAATAAAATTGGAAAATTTTTGTGATTATCATTATGTACCGCGTTATGATGCAATAATACTAATAATAATTATGTACTAGATTATCTTTGTAGTGACGCAACCGATGGACTCTAGTGTCAGTTGTGTGACCTTCGACTTGATTTAGTCTGAGCCACTGAAGCTGAAGTGAAATTGATTATAAATTTCAGCAGAGCTTCACTTACATTGTGTTATTACTAAAATCTCTGCACATAAAACTTCTGTTATCGGTGAGAATTTGCATTTTTCAGTCATTCTTTGTCTTGAATTCTTCATCAAGTAGTAATTCATTCATGTGGCTAATGCAAGGGTCATAGAAAATATATCTTTTGCATTCATTAATTGAAGAAATTTCAATGTCCTCAGTATCAGAAACTGGTAAAAGACATTTTTATCTACAGGTAATGCTGAATTTTGAGTACGTCATTCAGAAGAAAGTAAATACGAGCTGTAGAATTTATTATACACTCAAATGCCAGTAATAACTCTCAGCTGCTTCGAATTTCAAGTATCATTGTATTATTCATGTATTTTTATGTACATCTCTTTTCAACTTTGCTCCTCCATGTCGCTTAGAGCGTTTTTACGTCTGCTTTCAAACCTTGTTCCTCCATATTACATGGATCGTTTTTACTTCCTTCAAACCTTGTTCCTCCATGTTACATAGATCATTTTACTTCCTTCAAACCTTGTTCCTCCATGTTACATAGATCATTTTACTTCCTTCAAACCTTGTTCCTCCATGTTACATGGATCATTTTTACTTCCTTCAAACCTTGTTCCTCCATGTTACATGGATCATTTTTACTTCCTTCAAACCTTGTTCCTCCATATTACATGGATCGGTTTTACTTCCTTCAAACCTTATTCCTCCATATTACATGGATCGTTTTTACTTCCTTCAAACCTTGTTCCTCCATGTTACATGGATCATTTTTACTTCCTTCAAACCTTGTTCCTCCATGTTACATGGATCATTTTTACTTCCTTCAAACCTTGTTCCTCCATGTTACATAGATCATTTTACTTCCTTCAAACCTTGTTCCTGCATGTAGCTTAACACACCACCTTCTGTACAGGCCTGAACGCCGCCTCACTGGCTACAGCACAGAGCTACATTGGTGCATTTGGTGAGCTGGCTAAGAAGAACAACACCGTCATATTGCCTTCTAACGTCGGGGACGTCACCAACATCGTTACGTCGGCCCTTGCCGTCTACAAAAACGTCTCCAAGAAAATGCACGAGTCTGAAGAGGTCGAACAAGTTCCCCGGGGCTCCAAGTATTCTAAAAATTAACCTCATCTTTGAGGATAGAATAGACGCTCGTAGTTGTTTTCTTCAATTCAACATTTCCGTTACAATAGCCACTCTCATGTGCCAGGACTCGGAATTTTGTCTGAGTTGCATCCAGTCTAAAACAAAGAGAGTTGTGGGTCTTTTGTTTTAGCATCATATTTCTCTTGAATGTATAGTAATTATGAAAAGAAATTCCCGGTGCTTTAAAATACTGGCGGTTTTAACTTACCTTAAGTAATGATTGTGCTGTGCCGCCTTTAGCAAAATGCATTGTTATGGCAATGCATTGTTATGGCAATGGCATTGTTATGTTTTATTGTTGGTTATTCACAAATTTGACGTCGTTCCAAATCAAGCTTCTGTTAGAGCATTCTCTAATTCGCCTGTACAATCAAGTATGGCTTTCCTTAGCGAAAAGTGCTTCAAAAATAATTATCGAAAAATGTACTTGTGGTACGTTCTGTGTAAGCATGTTATTGTTCATTTTGTAAAATTCTTTGCAAAACTTAGGGATGCTTGTTAATAAAATTTTCACTCTAAGCATTGGTTTCAAGTTTCAGGTTCGTTAACCATTTAATTCGTTAACCATTTTTCGTAAATATTTTTCCCATTTCCTTCCCCCAAGTCCTCGGAGTCGCTGAGGTAGTTGTGTCTACGCGTTCTGTAATTGAATTTTGACTGAAGATTCCTATTGAAACATGGAAATCATGAATGCTCGTTCTTTTAGAGGATTCGTCCTTCTTGGCTCACGAAGAGCCTTCCATGAGGTATCTTTTTCAAACAAATTTATTACTATAGGAAAGTTCTATCTTTCCTACTGAAAAAAATACGTCATTGACACTCGTGCGACTGACCAGCACAAAAAAAAATAACACAGGATTTTGTGTATCAAGGATACGTGCTCATTGACGAGTACAAGAGCGTGCACATCGAAGAAGTAAGTTTAATTTGGTCACGTTTTGCCAATCTAATTTTCTGAAGTCATGCACGGAAGACCTTTCATAACTGCGACGGGAAAAACGATAATTATTATACACGAAGTTCCAGAATCTTATTTTTTTCTGATATCTTGAGTGAGTTAATAGTGCCATGTTCTTCATATAGCATTTGAAGGTGGGTCCTAGTATACGAAAATGATACGTTTTGTCTATTACATTTTGGTTACAGAGCAAAAGGATACCTTACTGTAAAAGTTTCCAACGATTTCATATTATGTCTACTAAAGTATGTACCTCTAAGACGACACTAAAATGTTTTTTGCATAACATAGAGACTCTCTTAAGACGCGGAGGTGATTCTTGAGCTCCTCTAGGAACGGAAAAACAGCCTGGAGAGCGTCTGTCCTCGTCAGAGTGAGACATCTGAACACAGCAGTTGCAGGAGCAAATTATGGTCAAAAATTATGTGACCGTAATTTCTTGCATTCAACATCCCATTCCGACTGCCTCCTGCTGGAGGGATCTGTTTCTTTCAGTCTCGTCACGATGAGTGTGAACTTTTCCAAATTTATCAGTAAAATGAAACTAGGGATTAGGTTTTATTTCGCGTCCATCCTGCTTCCTAACGCGGTTGACTTATTTGTGTTTGTTAATAAGTAGATGGGGGTTCCCTCCCGCTGTTAAGGGGCTCCTAGCCGTACCTGCTGCTCCTATTCAACAACCGCAAGGGGGTGAGGGATTACTTCCCTTGCTTGGGGACTTAGCGCTCCTCCGGACCCTAGCATGACCCTGGTGGCTGTGATTGATTCCGCAGGTTATTGGAAATTTGTCAGTTGTAAAACTGCGTAGTTACGTCGTCCTTGTGGCACGTTATAAATGTGCATACACCCGTGTGCTGACATTGTACTTACCTGCACCAACCCATTGTGCTCACCTGCACCAACCCATTGTGCTCACCTGCACCGACCCATTGTGCTCACCTGCACCAACCCATTGTGCTTACCTTCACCAACCCATTGTACTCACCTGCACCAACCCATTGTGCTCACCTGCACCAACCCATTGTGGTCACCTGCACCAACTGACTTTCCTCAGCTGCTTCCCCACCTGCAACTGCCGCCTGCCCCTGACGGCGTCTAGTGTAGGCATGCCGTCATCACAGAGCTTTGATTTGGCTTCCTAATTTGAAATGTGTAACTTTCAAGCATTGAATGTACGTTTTAGAATCAGAAAAAGAAATGCTTTTGGAAAACTTGGGTTCGAGTTTCAGTGATTCCTGTAAATGTTCATTCTCACATTTGTTCTCCAGAATTTTCTTCCATTTGTTTAATGTCTGTAACTAACTTTTCTGTCAGGAATGTCTGTTAAAGTTCCCTCCCTAAACTGATATTCAAGAAGTCCTTTTACCATTTCTCTTTCAACTCGAATTTCAGAAACGGAACTCTTTTAGCACACTTATCCTGGTACAATTGTGAATCGTAGTGCATATTTTTGTAGAATAAGGATCTCAAATAACGACCTACTTTCTTAAACATCTGTTCGTGTACGACTTACAAATTATTTATAAAACGCGTGAGCACTTTTGTTGCGAACTTGCAAAAAATTCAAAACTTCGCACAATTCTACTAACTTTTACTTTGAACATCGGGCCAAGGATGGTAGTAGGAGACCCCAGGAGAAAATAATAACAATTCTGCAAGTTGTACACGGTTTACTGTATCCTGGATACGATCTGACCGCCAATGAGGACGTCAAGCGCTTGTTGAGTGCGGTTGTGGTTGTGCCACAGCAGCGTCATGATGAGAGGCCGATGACAGAAGACTCTGTGACGCACCATGGCGCGGAAGGTGGAGGATGCTGTGGGAGGGTTGGTGCAGAGTCTGCTGGGGGGACTGGGATCCCAGACATCCCTGTTTGGAGGAGGGGCGGGCACGGTTGGGACGCAACCGTCATTGGGCTTCCTCACCTTCCTGGAGAAATTGCAGGAGGCCTCCAACTTGTCTAGAGAGGTGGGTACAGACTCTGGCTCTTTACAGTGGTAAAGAATGTCGACTTTCTGTCATGTTATCAATGAGATGCTAACATGTTTTATATTGTATTCAGGTCACTTGATGGTTTCTGATCACAATTCTTGATGGTTACTGATCACAATTTTTGGTTAATGATCACAGTTTTTGATGGTTGTTGATCACAATTCTTGATGATTATTGATCACAATTCTTGATGATTATTGATCACAATTCTTGATGGTCACTTACCCGAGCTAACTTGACAGGACGAGCGCCAGTTCCTGGAGAGTTGCGCTGAGCAGTGGCTGTGTGAGCTGAACAAGCCTGCATTCAGCGCAGGCAGCATAAGCGCCGTGATGCAGCGCGCCCTGGTGGCTGCTTGCCGGGGCTACATTTATCCTCAGCTTCACATACACGCCGTCAAACTCACGCAGGCTCTCAAGGTTCCGCACAAAAAAATAGGTAGGTTTTACTGGGGGTAATGTAAAGAAAATGGGTAGGTTTTACTGGGGGTAATGTAAAGAAAATGGGTAGGTTTTTACTGGTGGTAGGTGGTGTAGAGAAAATGGGTAAGCTGTGACCGAGGGCAGTGTAGAGAAAATAGGTAGGTGTTTACTGAGGGTAGTGTAGACAATATGGGTAAGTTGTAACAGGGAGCAGTGTGGAGAAAATGGGTAGATTTTTACTGGGGGTAATGTAAAGAAAATGGGTAGGGTCTTACTGGGAGTTGTGTAGACAAAATGGGTAAGTTGTAATCGGGGTAGTGGGGAGAAAATGGGTAGGTTCTTACCACGGGTAATGTAGCTGTGTTCAGTGTATCTTGTTCAGTGTTCATTGGTACAGACACTGAACTGTTTCCTCAAACAACACCTACACGAGACTAACTAGCATACACTGCGCAGGATACCTGTACCTGAGCGTGTGTGCTGAGCAGAGTGAGCTCAGTCTCCTGACCACCAATACCCTGCACAAGGACCTGCAGGGCAGAGACGCCCTAGCACTGCTGGCAGCTCTCACTGCCCTGCCCTCTGTACTCCGCAGCAGCCTTCCTCCACAGCTGCTGCATGCCCTTGCCAACTGCCTGCACCATCCCATAGTGAGCCTTAGGAGACTATTTATTTTAACATCAGCAATGTTGTTTTAAAATAGTAGACCCATAGTGAGCCTTAGGAGACTATTTATTTTAGCATCAGCAATGTTGTTTTAAAATAGTAGATCCATAGTGAGCCTTAGGAGACTATTTATTTTAGCATCAGCAATGTTGTTTTAAAATTGTAGACCCATAGTGAGCCTAGGAAATTATTTGTTTAAGCATCACCAGTGTTGTTTCATAAGAACAACTAATGAAAAGAACAGTGTTATTAATCTGTGCACTGTTATTGTTATTGTTGGGGGAAGCGTTTGAAGAGCACTTCACACAACTACTGCATGAAATATTCGTGTCCGTGTAGGTTTTTAAAGCGCTCACAGACGAACAAGCTCTGCCTGACTATAGGATTAGATTGTTTATTAAGATCTTTAGCACCGTTTTGAAGTTACATGATCAGGACACGCAGCCCCGTGCTGCATTCACTGTGTGACAGACCTACGCGTGTTTTATTTTTACTAAAGAAGATTTGATCAGACATTTTGGTCAGTCTGTCAAGTTTGCTTAGTCAGCTCGCATGTTTGGTCAGTTGAGTGTTAATCAGAGATATGTGTTGGCTTAAATATAGTAAACTAAACCGAGGTTTTGTCCAGAGCTGAAATACAAAAATCAATCAGGGATTTGCACAAAGCTGAACTAAAGAAAGTAATTAGGGATTTTCACAGAGCTGAAGGACAACATATTGAGACGAGATGTTGGCAGAGCTTGGTGAGACGGAGGACGTGCCAGGTGTTGTACGCTGAACTCGCCGTCTGGTCTCATGATCACGCCCTTCACGAGGAGGCACATGAGGGGCAGTGCAGGGCAGCGGCGGACTTGCCTGAGGGTGACCCACCGTGCAGGGGGCGGAGTCATAGCCCCCTAGGAGGATCGAACCGCAGCGACTACGGCAGTTACGACGGCTCTCACCGCAGCAGCTGTGATGAAGCTTTCAAACCTAGTAAGACTTTTTTCATTAGCCTAGGTTGAATTTTAACATCCTTATTCAGCTGTTTTACCACCCAGAATGTAGTAATATCACTTGTTCGTTGGTTTTTGTACGGTGTGCAGCATATTGAAAATGTATTTTTTATATAAAAAAGAGACAGCTGAACTGTTCAGCAAATTAAGTTTTGAAAATGATTTTCGTTTGTCTCCTCGTTTGAATTTCAGATTTTCAATGTAAGAAACATTCTTTGCAGATGACTCACGACTGGAAGCAAGCAGCAAGGGAAACAACTATTTGTCCAGCGCACAGGAGCCGCGCTGCACCTACAGCAGCTTTGCTCAGGACCTCCTGATAGGGGAGGTTGTGCCATCTCTGCTGCAGCTGCTGTCCGATGATGACCCCAGTGTTGCCATCGCTGCCACCCAGACACTTGCGCTTCTCTACCAGGTCTGGCTGTAGTGTGAGTGTGTGCAGAGTGAGTCTGTGTACAGAAAGTGAGTGTGTGAGTGAGAGTATGCGCAGGTGTATTCTTTTGGATACACTCCTTGTGGTTAATGTTTTATTGCTACTTCAAATTAAGCAAAAAAATAAATTTGTAATGATTTATCCTGTTTGCTTACAGCACAGCAACGGTCAGCTGGATTTTGTGCGTAACTCCGTGAGCTGCAGCGCTGCACATCTGCTCACGGAGGCTTTCAATGCTACACTGCCTCGTGGGTACAACACTCACTCTGCTCAATCTCAGCCAATGAACGCTCCGCACGTACAGCTGGCCATGCTCAAGGCACTACGACAGCTGTGTATGGGCTCTGGTTGGTCTGTGCCTTCAGCCGTTGTCACTGCACTGACCCCTGTTCTCACGCAGGTGCAAATAATATTAATATTTATAACTTGATGTTATACACGTGGTGTGAAAATTGTGATGGTTAATCCCTGTGTCGTGATGCCGTGCGTTAATGACGAATTTCAATATTTGATCACAGGCTGTTTATTAATTCTTTCCTTATTATTACCAACGATACTCCAATGCTACTTTGTTTCAAACTAGTTGTTTTTTTGGCATGGGTCTTGGGTAGCAACCGGAAAGATGAACCAAACGGCTCGTTCTTGCGGCTATATTCTGGTCTTTATCGTAAATTGATATCTTACTATATCCTTCAATTTCATAATACTTTGTAACAGATGAACATAATGCCC
>VCRD01000179.1:390535-430735 GCA_006783055.1 Trinorchestia longiramus
GGGCCTCCGCAACACAGCAGTCAACACCCTGCTGGGCTTCTTGAAGACCTCCAACTGCAGGCTGCAGCTAGCAGCGGTTACTGTGCTCGCTCAGAACTGGGCAGTTCTGAAGGATTGTGTTACTCCGGCTTTGTTACACGCTGTGGTACACAACCTGCACACCACCACCAGCACCATCATCACAAACACCACACTTCACCTCCTCTACACCATGGCTAACGAGCGTAACTACAAGGTCAGAGCTTTCACTAGTGCGTGTAGAATTTCCCTTTAACGGTTATGACTGAGGTACATAAAAGTTCTCCCGTTTTATACCTCGGTTTAACGGATTTTAGAAACAATGGAGAAAATCTACGGCTGGAGAAAGGCGGGGCAACTGTCTGATTTTAAACTAAAATTGTTGAATTTACTCTATTGTACTAGAAGAAAGTAGTGTAGTGTACATTTCAGTGTACAGGCTTTTTAGACTGACAGACTAGATAGTGTTCTTGATTAAAAGTGCAAGACTATTATTCTTCTTCCTTTTTCAATGTTTTTGTTGATATTATCCATTAATTACTGGTAATCGATAATAATAGATCAAAGATCCTTGTTTTCAGTCTGCTAATTCGAGGTAAGAGTGTGTGTAGTGACATGCGTTACATGGATACTCTGATTCATCTTCTGTCATCGTCTTCGAGTGAAAAATAACGCTGTAGTGTACTTTACATTTTTAATATTGAAACCTCACAAAATTCTTTCAGTTCATTAGGTGTTCAACCTCTTAAAAAGTTGTTAATCATTTTAATAAAACTAATGTTCAGCTATTAGAAGACATCGTTTCTATGGACCTAAGATGATAACGCGGCGTATTTTTACACCACCACTACATGATGCGTTGTCCTCAGAGCGTACTGGGGACACTGGTGCAGTATTGTGGGGCAGCCGCCCCTCGTATCCTACAGAACCTGCTGTGCAAGATGGCCAAGATCCTCACAACCTACGCCACTGATGGTCTTTGGTGCCTGCAGCAGCTGCAGCCCCTGCTCCTCATGCATCCTCATCCTGCCCTAGCCAGAGCCCTGGGGCACATCGTCTCTTCAGGTGGAGCATTTGCACGAATGGGACTTGGTTACTCAGGTCCCAAACATGCGGGATTGATGCCTTTACGGTAGACGGCATGGGACTTGGGTAACAGCCCAAGAATGGACCAAACTGCTGGTTACTGTTGCCATATTCTATTCTGTTCTTTTCTACTCTAACAAGTACGCATTCACTTTTAGTTCACATGATAACGAGCACATCTGGCGTTTTGACTCATGAGTTGGTGTTGTTAAATTAGTGTCTTATCCATGCATACAAAGAGAGCTTGTAAATCGAGAACGAGACTTCGCTAATTTTGTAACCAGTTCCAGCAGAGTGACGATGTGGATATTTATTGTTTGGAATTTCAGGAATTTTCCAAAATATTTAAAAATTCAATTTTTGAGTAGATAGATATTAGATGAAGTGATGCATGAATACTGTTTTGATAGCTGCCAAAAATTGAAACAATTTTTACACTGTTTGGTGTAGAAACTGCCTGACCAAATCTCTGTGTTATGTTTAGAGAGACAAATTTCTTGTACCTGAAGCTCGTGCTGGTTTACTTTTGCAGAAGATTCATCCTAGCCTGTGTTAGAGTTTTTCCAGCGTCATGAGTTGGCTTGGATGTATTTTAAATAATGCTTCACGACGGCGTCTTTTAGTGGACTGGTTTTCTTTATCTTCAAGACATCTCCATTCTGACCAACTGCAGTGAAACTATTGTTTCACCGCTGTTTTAAATATTTAAAGATTAGAATTAATGCAGTTTACTTATTGAGCTTCTAAACTGCAGGTATTGAGCGTGGGTGTCAAGAGCTGGTGTCACCAGCACTGTCACTGCTAAACGAAGTTCTGCAGCAGAGCCCCGTGCCACGTCCGCACCTCGTCATGGCTGCGGTCATACTAACCCGTCTAGGTGACACTAGTGCGTTCTTGAGGGTAGTGCCTCCTACACTAGATGGCAGTGCAACTTGTGACCAGTCGTCTAGCTCTCTTTCCGGAGATAAATTGGATCTCGTGTTGCCAGATGCCGACTCCATGCCCTTCATGAGTGATGATGAGAGATCTTGGCTCTACAAAGTAAATGAAAAGTTCATTAGTAAAATTATTTTTAATGAAAGGCACAATGATGATGACCAAATAATTTTCGAGTGCTTGATGAAAATTGGGTTATACGACGATGCGCTGCGAGACAGAGCTGTTGGTGTTGCGTTGTCTCTCGTTAATTCTCCTGATTTAGTGCACCGCAGTCACGCGAGAGAAGTACTCGTTTGGTTAAGGAGGAGAAATTTGAGCCTGGAGGTTCTGAAGGCAGAGAGACAGCAACGAGACAACCTCAAAACGTTGGACTGGTCGCTGCCATTCGTGGAAGACTACATCGTCGAGTCACTGGAGAAGAAAAACGAGATGCCTTACTTGCCCCGCAGCTGCTCAGTGCACGGTGATGCTGTTATAATTAAACCTGTAAATGCAGCGCAAGCTCAGCGAGAGGAGCACCCCGTGTTGACACCTCGAGGTTTCAAGTCGTACTGTTCCACCCCTCGCTCTGGAGTGTCCTCGGATCCACGCCTCTCCCTTGACCAATCAAGCGTCGTCACCTCGTCATCCTCATCGTCCAATCAACGCACGTCGTCGGGCTCAGGCGCTATTTCTGGTCGTGTTATGAAATGTAATCAACCACAAGGAGTTTTTACCAATCCAGGTACGCTGTCGAGGTGTAGGTTTTTGGTCTAGCAATTATAGTGTATAAAAAAGGATGAATGTTTACTGTAGTATTGAATTGTGAAGAGCTAGAAATGAGTGCAAAGGGAGGTTTGTACGAGTATGTTATTATTTTAACGCTTTCGTGCTGCGCAATCGAGTGATAAATGAAAGAAAGTTGCATCGTTAAGTACACCAACGTATGGATCATATGAGAAAAGCTTCTTCCCTCGTGCACGTTTTATCCTTTTCTTCTGAGCCTCCAGTCTGCCCACTGCACGACACAATTTCACACTCTTATGGGAACCTGTACACTTAAGAGAACAAGTACACTCTTATGAGAACAAGTACACTCTTATGAGAACGTGTACAGTCTCATTGGAAAAAGGACATTCATAGGAACAGGTACACTTGCATGGTTACTGTCATGGGTCCAGGTAATTTTCGTGCCCGCGTGTGACGAGGAAAGTTGCTGAGGTCCACTAATGATGATCACACTGAGCAGATGGTGGTGCTGTGCTCAGTTCAACCCCCGGTGTTGTGAGCTCACTAGGCTCTCTCTCCATCACTTCCAGTCAGCTAGACCAGTCCAGGGCTGTCACAGACGCCAGTACAGAGTGTTCTCCAGTCATCCTCGAGGGAGACGTGGGCACTGCAGAGCAGCGTGGGCACAGTCATGGGAGGTTTGTATGTCGACCTCCACGTGCTGGACCTTCCACTATTTAAACTACATAGGAAACGCAGAAAAAATAGGTCTCGTGTTATTTGATTTATAAGTTTTAGCGGTTGAACGTATTTGTTTAAATATTGTTTGATAACTTTTAAATAAATATATATCATTTTTTCCGAGATATGTTAATGGAATTCCATTGAGATAATGGCGCCCACATGAGGTGATCCATGATATTTTAGAATGAACTCTCCGAGAATACACAAGTTAAAGCAGATCTTGTTTTTAAAGCCTCGTGTTGTGCAAATGTTGCTCCAAATAATCTTTATGAAACATGCCACTATATTAATTTTATACGTACATGAAAATGAATTGAAAATGCAATACTGAAAATTGAATCCAATACTGATACTGCTGATCATATCAACACCAGTAGTCACTCTATGGAAAATAAATGATGCCTGTTTAAAATTTCGTGATTACTCAAAAGCATGTCGGTAATAGTGGAAATATTAACCCATTAGGGCCGCTGCCTATATAAATAGACGAAACAAAAAATTGTTTATAATGTTTAAAATATGATGTTAAACTTGCTTTTCTTTCAACCAGCGTGTACTTTTAAGTCTAATTCACTTTCAATACACGAATGGAACTGGTATGATCTACGTTTGTTTGTTTTGATAATTTCCACCAATTTTCATTGCCCTAACAGCATTTTTCAACTTTCGGCCATAATGGGTTGATACATGGACTTGGTGAACATGAAAGCAAACATGACATCGGTTAACGCTCGCTTGTGCAGAGGCGCTCGATTACTGTGGTCAGTAGAAGGAAGATCTTCACAGCAGTGCCTCGGTGCCCTGGAGCAGCACCTGCCGGGGGGCAACAGTGAGGACATAGAGGTAGGTGCTGAGGCGAGTGAGGAACTGCAGTTCTCAGGTGAAGACCTACACCGTCAGGAGGATGAGGTGCCCAACACAGCAGCTGCTCTCGCTAAGGCTCTCTACGCAGGCCTTAGCAAGAAATAAGACTGGGAATAATGCATCCCAAAAATAAGCTTGAATTTAATGTTCTGAAGTGGTGATGACAACGTCACTGCAACTGAAACGTTCATGTATGTGAGGCAGGAGCTGGAGCGAGATCTTCTTTGTTGTCGGAGACACGAGGACTACAAATGTTGCTTGTATTTCCTTGAATAGTGACATTACTTTGCAAGTTCTAGAGCGGCAAGAGCTATGCCAATAAAGTGCAGGCCTCTTATGTGCGTAGCAAGGCGAGAGATGTTATTAAAGGAAGAGCTTTCACAAAACAGCATTATTGCTCGAGTTTTGTATCCTAATGCTTCTTGCTGCTGCAATTATCGTGCAAGTATCAATGTAAATATAGCAGCTTGGCGATGAGGTTTATAATTTATGACGTTTGAACTGTGCACTTTATTTCAATCTAAATAAAATATCTAGAAACCTAATTAAATCTAATCGCAGGGTCCAATGACAAGCATCAGTCGAAAATTTTTGCTTACGAGAATATTTTTAAAAAGAGAACCATTGTCTTCTCTCTTGAATGCATCACTAAAGACTCCTGCCTGTCCATGTCCCATAGACACACAGCAGTCATCTTGCGTGGCTGTGGCGGACAACTCAAGACACAGTTCTTGTGTACTGACATCCTTGTGTTTTTCTTTGTCGTTAGGAAGGGCACATCGTTAAGCTATCAGTTTACTATATCACGGATATTTCCATAATTTTTTACATTCAACGAGAAAAAAAACATTCGTGTAATCCCCATAACAGGCAACGGGCACACAGCTTCCGGTTCTCGAGGTCTCGCACTATTGTGTACAAAGCATACCTTGGAATGTCTGGAAATTCTTCAGAAAGTTCACTATATACCTTCGTTTAGTGTTCACCATCTGATCAACATGCTGAATGAAGCCTACAGTAGCGGCAGACTTGCGCTCTTGTCCATCTTTTTCATGGACGTCGGTTCGCTCTTCTTTAAAGTTTCTACACCATTCCCCTACATTACCCTCACTCACACAGCTGTCACTGTTACCCGTAACTCGGGCAATGAGGCTGTGTCCGTTTTGACGATTATATGGACAAATAAGTAAGACCTTGCAGTACTCTTGGTAATGAAATTATTGTTATGTAAATTTGCCTTTTTTCAGCCCATCGGAGGTTGAAAGAAGCAGCCCTCGTTAAATCGGCGTCTTTTCATTTTTGTTGAAATCTCGTTCAATTTCCTCGTTTCAGTTGTAGTATTGGCCAATTTCCTGATTTCAGCTGTAGTGTCTGCTAATTTCCGAACTTCGGTATTGATTTAAAATAGAATTCTAGTGCCGTTGGTATCGCCGTTTGTTCGTTGCGATGAACGCTGTAGCTGATGTTCAGCTTATGTTCATATTACATATATTTTAAAATTATCGTATTATAAAATGTCACAACATACTTTTCTTTAATCGCTCGCTTAGTAAAAGTAAAAACTCAATATCTAAACGAGCATTTGATGTTTTAATGCTTTCGTTTTACACGTGGCAAATCTGAAAACCAGGAGCTGATTTTTTGTGTTCATTACAATGTGTTCATACCGAGAATTTTGAGTGTTGCTTATTACAAGTCCTTTGAAGTCACTATTTCACAAGCTTTTTAATTTTTGGTTGACTTCACAGGTACTGCTTGTTTCAACATTTTTAAGCATTCGAAAGTGAAGGTGAAACTTCATAAAGCGTTTGAATTGTGTTTTTAATATTAAAGTAACTCGTTGAGTCATAACTCATGCATGCGGTTACTAAATTATGAGAATTCCTTATACCAATTGTCCTTTGCTCAACGATAATTATATTTACTGAACGCCCGTGTGTTATACCTTTTGAGCGCGAATTTATGCATTCAAGTATATAGATATTAATATATTTATCGGTTTATAATTACGGCTTGAACTCTTAAACTTTTTAATGCTTCCTGCATTTAGCCCTTTACTGTTATTTAACTCTGGTCTATCATAAATGATAAGCCTAGCGTTGCGGGAAGAATCGCTGACGTCACTCGCCTTATTGTGTGAGTGTAAGACAACTTAGAATTATTTATATTGCGTCATGTATACAGCGTTGTAGATATTGCGTCATGTATACAGCGTTGTAGATATTGCGTCATGTATACAGCGTTGTACATATTGCGTCATGTATACAGCGTTGTACATATTGCGTCATGTATACAGCGTTGTACATATTGCGTCATGTATACAGCGTTGTACATATTGCGTCATGTATACAGCGTTGTACATATTGCGTCATGTATACAGCGTTGTANNNNTTGTAGATATTGCGTCATGTATACAGCGTTGTAGATACTGCGTCATGTATACAGCGTTGTAGATATTGCGTCATGTATACAGCGTTGTAGATATTGCGTCATGTATACAGCGTTGTAGATATTGCGTCATGTATACAGCGTTGTACATATTGCGTCATGTATACGGGCCATATTACATGGTGGGTGCTGTCCACGTCATGTTATTCTAATATTGCTTACGTTTCAATGACTATTTCTGAACACACTTATGGGATATATCCTTGAAGAAAAGTGAACTGACAACACTATTTCAGAGCACTCTTGTCTCGAACAATTTTCTGTATTGAAAATGACGGCACAGGATGAACTAGCCTTCATTCTAGTTAAGATGTGTAATGTGGTGAGCTATAGTGACCGCAGGTAATCAACAAAATTGGCTCTGAATTTTACTTTCAATACAAATGTTCCCTCGACATGATTGTTTTTGTTGCGGTGATTTTTTTGGATTTTAGTGACGCTCAGAAGGGAGGTTGTTCATCTTGAATCCTAAGTGCACTTGGGCTGCTATATTTGTTTTAATTATTCAGCATTATTGTTACCTACCGCGTAACTGGCGCAGGTTCACAGTCACGTTTTCCCTAAGGTCCCTATGGTCAAGTGGTGGCCATCTGATATTTCGCTATACAAGATTCTAACTCAGAGGTTTGTGTTTGAACCTTCTTTACAGTTGCCATCGATGTTCATTATTTTAAGGCTTTTTGTGAAAGGCAATGGGATTTCTTGGTGATAATGCTTGTTGAATATTTTTAGCATGCATTGTTTTCACCTGCTGTAAATCATCGAATGGTCTACCGATACTAGTCTTTATTTTTAGTTTACCACCTACAGCTCCTTGTGACTTGCGTTTAACCAAGAATGTGCCTATTGATGTGAATGGACCATTTATCAAGAATTCGTTGTCTAACGTATTATCTTTCGAATCACGTGGCTGTAATGTAATTTTTCAATGTATTTCTCTTCGAATATATCTAAAATAGCATTGTTACCATCGCAAATATGAAAGAATGAAAAAATACTTATTTTATGCTTACTCTTCCTCTCCTTTATTAGAGCCATGAAGGATTTCATACTCGATTAGCTATTATATGACAGTAAAATTTAGTTTTCTATTGAAGTACTAATTTTTCTTTTTAAAGTAATTTTAACGTTTCCTTGGCCACACAGCACCAAATTTTCACACCGTTCCCCTAAGTCTTGCATCTGAAAGCAGCCTGAACAATGGAATGTCTATGCTGGAAATGTCTTGGTCTAATAGTCATTTTACTACCAGATCTCTACAGCCATTGGATGGCAGATTGTACCCTACTTTTAGTATCCAGGCCCATCAAACGCAGCTTAATTACCATTTTGGGCATCGAAGCCAATTAGACAGCAGATTGTACCAAGTTTTCGTCGACCAGGCCCTTTAATTGGCGGATTGTGAGGCCACTGGCCCAAGAAAAGTGGTTATTATCAGTCAGAACTTACCACTTTTAGACTAGATCACACTATGAACGTGCTTCTGTGACATCAATCAATTGGATGAAGGTCTACAATGACAGTAACTTTAGAATATTACTATATATTTTACATCTGATTTACAATAAATAGTTCCTGTCCAGCACCGCAAACCTGAAAAGACGAAATAATGTTATGCACAATAAACGTAATTTTATCAAATTTATGTCTTCATATTTAAATTTGGCTCACCAGAATATACAGAAGAATTTCTCAACTAACGCAAATATACGACCACAGCCTATATTATACCAGTGCAGATAATCAATTAATGAAAATACTTTCCACAAAAAAGATACAAAGTAAAATGATTTGGCAATTCAACCTGAATTTGTAACAATAAGCTGAGTAAAAAGAATTCATTGATACGCTTCCCGGTCAGACAGTTAATACATAACTATTCTTAAAAAAAATAGCAATCAAACTACTAACAAAACCAAATTTTATAATTTAGTTCACATTTCAAAGTTGACCCCATATTTCTTGCCGTTTTGAAAACATTTCACAGTTCCGTCACACACGAAACTTGACTCACCAAGAGAAGCTACTGAGCAGCAGCTGCAGCTGCTGCTTTCTCAGCTGCCTTAGCCTTGGCCTCAGCCTCAGCCTCTGCTCTTGCTATGTCCTGTTCTCTCAGGAAGTCGTAGTCAACGTTGTTCTCGTACTTGAGGTTGTACACAGGAAGGTACCGGGTCACTACCTTCCATTCTGAGATGAACACTCCCAGCACAGCTATTGCCACGCCGTAGCGAGCGATCGACGGGAATCTCCACCCGCTGAAAGAAGGCAT
Organism: Trinorchestia longiramus; assembly: GCA_006783055.1. Classification (NCBI taxonomy): domain Eukaryota; kingdom Metazoa; phylum Arthropoda; class Malacostraca; order Amphipoda; family Talitridae; genus Trinorchestia; species Trinorchestia longiramus. The sequence goes on from VCRD01000179.1 coordinate 399,612, forward strand.
ACGTTATAACATGGTAGTACTTGTTCATTAGTTGAAATGAGAATTTCATTGCTGTGTTAAATTTTAATGAAGGTTTAAGCAGAATTGATGAATTTATACAGAATGACATTCATTACCATTTAGACAAACATATCTACTCAATAAAATTAAGGTAGTTACTATCATAACACAATATAAAGAAACAATGATTATGATTTTTTTTGTACATAAGCTACACAAAGAGATTATTTCATAAATATCATGAGAAGGAAAATAGTCATTGATTAAGTATGAAGGACCTAACCCTAGAAATTATGATTGTGGTAGAAAGATATGTACCATGCACACAATGGTAAGGGTTGCAACAACACATGGATCTTAAACTTCAAAGAGTTTATTAATACCTTGTAACAATGACAGCCACTAACACCTGCCAATAATTTTGCTGTAGATGGGAAATGAACCATAAATTCAATAAACAGACACTTGGAGAATAATTTGTGCAAGCTATTTAATTGTGTAAATACAAGCAACTAGAGCTAGATGTCTGTTAACAGCTTAATCAAATCCAATTCATGATACTTTTTTACTGTATACAATACTCCTCAACTTCAGAATTAATTGGTTCAGAATTTACATATATATTTGTCAATGTTTTCGTCACTGTTATCAAGAATTTCAAAAGAAGGGGAATGAGGTGAACATGTTTCCAGACCTGCCACAGACTGTGTGGCTTCTACTGATGGGCAGGCAGCATGTGAAGCAATATATTTTTATTCCAATAAACTTTACTAATTCATTATGTTTCCTAATCAAAGGTGTGGCTTGTTATGGTTATTTTAACTATATTAGATCAAATTTAATTACACAACCAAAACTCTAGCCTGGAAGATGCAGAAAGCACATATCCTTCACCAATTGTAAGCACTTCTCTTTTTCTGCATGTAAATTGTAGCTGCCAATCACAAGATTTGTCATAGTTAGCAACACTTCAAAATACCAAATGTATAAAATTGTACTCATTTTTTATCTAATATAACCCTACTAAGTTTTGTCTAATTTTAAATTACGCAAATCAGACTTGAACAACTTTAAAACAAGTAAAACTTTTTCTAATCTTACTATTATACTTTAATCCTAATCTTAATTTCAACAGTACACTTTTACATACAAACTTACAAAAACATTGGAATTTTCCTCTTTACAGGAAGAAAGTAGCTTCAAAAGAATAGGAGGTCACTTTGCAAAGAATAAATTACTGTTGCCTCTCCTTCAAGGTGGATCATCCAGCAGAGTGCCAACTTCAAGCCTGGGCTTCTTATGACTCAAGTATTAGTGAAGCTTTAGCTCTATTATAGCTTGCCCATGCATGAGTAAGAACTTACAAAATTGTTTAGTACATCTTAGAAATTTAGCTTCTTCATGTATAGTAAGAAGAATCACATTAACCACATGAATCTCTCAGTTAACTGCTCCTTAAGTCAGCACACTTTTTAATGCTGTCTCATGATCAATTTTGCAACACTCAATTAATCTTGTGCCAAATTAAAAAATTATATATCAAAACCATCTATTTACAGAATACTTTAAAATAGTTATACCAGAAAGAACAAATTTGTAGTCAAAGTTAAATTCTATCCTTATATCAGATTCCACTTAATTTTTCACCATGAACATTAGCATCATTTATGTTTATTTCACTCTGGAATCCTTCCATAGAATTAAAAAGATCATTTTCAACGCAAATTTGAAGATAAATAACTTTTAACCCTAGTTTTGTAAAACAACTAAACATTTTTACCCATACTTATTTAAAACTCTAGTATAACTACTTAAATATGCAAAATTTAACTATGCAATAATTGAAATATCCCATAGTACTGAAAATCCTTTCTAAATTAGGAAAGTTTGTATACATTGAATAATTATATCCTAGTGAATGAACTCAATATGTAGTTTACCCTACGTGTATATAAACACCGGCATAAAAAATATTAACAATGAAATGGTCTATGGATATTTAATCAACTCAACCATTACCTCAAAGAGCCGAGCGTCAGCTGACCCGATGATATTTTAGAAAATAGGCCAGGCATGGCTCAATATGAATGGTGTTTTGTAACGCTCGACAGGAGTACACGTTACCTCGGCTACGACGTGTGACAAACTGATTTTAGGGTTATTATTTATATGTATTGCCGCATAGGCTTTACAGCCAGACAACTTATTTTATTGGTAAATAAGGAATTTTATGTTCCAAACCCACACAGTACTTGATGAAATTTATCTACATAACGATACGTAATAAAAGAATTAAAACTCAAAAGAATAGTTGAACCCATACTTTAGAAGTAGATGCTGTGAGTTAATCTCATGAATTTTTAATCAATGACTAATTTCACTTATTTGTAGCGCAAAAATATTTGTTTTTTCATAATGATCGCTGGTACAATGTATTGTTTCTCTCAAAAAAATATTCAAAATTATGATAATACTGTTAAAGTATTTAGAATGATGTTTCAAAAAAGTAAGTGAAATTCATAATATTCTGCAGGTATTCTAAGATTTGATATTCACAGATATGATACCCATATTAAGAGTCTGAATTAAATATTCCGTAATACTGCATTGGCGGTGACTATATCTGCAACATTACTGGAACTGCGGTATTCTGAGTGTTCTAAAAGGCAGTGGTTCAATGGTGGAATAGTGCCAGGTGACTTGTCTAATGCAGCAATGAAAGCTTTAAAGTTCAATTTTTACTTTTACCTCTTTTACCAGTGATAATATGTGAGTTAGAAGTGTTTATTTTCGTTACATGAAAATGTTATAATGAACACTGTTACGTCGTCGAAATGTTTACATGAGCCGTCCACAATATTTGGTCATCATGCCTCTTCGTGTTGCAGTGGGCCGTCACTAACATGTGATATCGCTCCAGTTCATGCCAGTAACTCTTTTATGTCTTTGATGCAGGACCAAAAACTCTCTTCTCGCATCATGGATACCAAGAAATCTTCCTCATTGATGAATTCTTCCGTCATGGCTGACGTTCTTCCCTCAGCCTCTCCTGCTCTCCATAGGAAAAAACAAAGTGCAGGAATACCAGAAATAACAAGTGATCTTCGGGACAAACTGAACTTTAGAAATACAAATGGTGTTTTAAATGGTATGAAGATGGGGACCACTGATGTAGAGGTGCACCATACTGGCTTATCTTCAAGTAACTGCACCTCTCATGGAAATAAAAAAATTTCAGGCAGTAGTTCTGTTTCAGTCAGATCAAAAATTGCTCCTGCTCCTCTTAGCAATATAGCAAATTCTACTATATTATTCAATTCTGTTAATGAAGGTATATCTAGTCCTCCACATGACACACCTCCTCCTCCTCCTCCTCCATCATTTCAAGATATACCTCCACTTAGTCCACCTCATGAACCTCCTCCACCACCTCCATGTGAGGAACCTGGTGGATATCCTTACATTAAATCTGTTGCATCAAGAGCTATTGGTGCTGACAGTCCCTGTTCTTCTAAGTCAAGCCAAGATGGTGGAACAGGCGTCTGCAATGGCCACACAGTATCGGAAGCTACGAGCAACACGAGCATTGCAGCTAGCTCGGAGTTTTCCATCAGTTCAGAGCGGTCCACCGACTCGTCCTATTCTGGAGCTCGGGCTCGCACCAGACACACCTCGAACAGCTCAAGTCAGAGTACCCAACCACGCAGTGACCTTGATCTCAGTCTAGCCAGTGATGTGGTCCTGAAAACTCCTGAAATAAGTGTAAGCCCTTTGCCAAACAATGATGACCTGCAAGTGGAGTATGTCAATTATGAAAATGAGACTCAAATGGCTGCAATCATGGCTCTCATCCAGAAAGATTTGTCAGAGCCGTATTCAATATATACTTACAGATATTTTATTCACAATTGGCCACATCTGTGTTTTTTAGTAAGTATTTTTGTAGAAGTTTAACTTGCACTTGATGTTTTTGATGTTCTATGCACTTAATATTGAAGAATAGTTCTGTGTAAGAACATGGGTAGTTTTTAGTGTATGTAGGTGATGAAGATTATAATTTGAATGCAGATAAAGTTAAATCTTTTGGCTTACAATAATGTTGAACTTGAAAAATACCATGTTTTTTTGTGTAGACTTCTTGGTAATTCCAATTCTAATAACTGCTTGCATGACACTCATGATTGTGACCTGTATTTTATGATAAGTAATCTATAATGTTAATGAATGCTTGGAATGATTTATCAGGAAAATATCAAAAGCAGTTGATCCATTACTGCATATAGGAATATATAGTTCATTCTCCTGTTGTGTCAGTCATCTTGACCTTGCCATGTGGACGTAGTAAGTTTGCTATGCTAAAAAGTGAGTGTGATTCTCCAGTTGCATCATTAAGTTTGAGTGGAAAAAATTAATTGGAAAACTTGGTTGTTGGCACATAAGTGCAGTTCAAAATAGTTGAATTATGACATTAAATATATCACTGAATATAGATTTGGCTTGTGACCTTGTTAAATATACAACTCAAAATTCAGTGAATATATTAATCATGTTATGATGGATGCTGACTATGATCCACATTAACATCAATGCTTTTTCCAGGATATTGTTAGTTGAATTTTACAGATAATCTTTTATCAGTTGGATGGGAGCAGTTAGTTGCAGTATGGCACTCTGCCTCAGAGCTCCTTAATCACTCTTTCATTTTCAATCTTATTTATTTGAGCTCATGATTTATACAGGGTGTGGCAACATAACTTCCTTTTTTTTGAACAAAAGCACTTTAAAAGAAGGAAGTTCTGTTGCTATTCCCTGTAGTTTAGGCAATAAAGTGTTAATAGAATATTTTTTAATAGTGCAAAAGCTGTAGAAACATTTAGAAAGATCATCACTGGTACCTGATGCTGTTGTTGGACAAGAAAGAATAAAACCTACAGAAGTAAATTATAAAAAGCTTGTTGTGTACATTGTGTACTTGTGTAGTCTGCTACACTGTTTGACTGCCTTGAAATAGAAAGTTTGGTACTTGCATTTTTCTAACTGATTTGATGTTTATATGTATGATGATAGTAACTGAAAAAACAATAGATAATTAGATAAACAGATTTTGATTCTTTTCCTGTTATGTGTGCTGTAAATACAAGATCCTGTTATGTGTGGCTGTAAATACAAGATCCTGTTATGTGTGCTGTAAATACAAGATCCTGTTATGTGTGGCTGTAAATACAAGATCCTGTTATGTGTGCTGTAAATACAAGATCCTGTTATGTGTGGCTGTAAATACAAGATAACACAAAACATAAGTAAATAAAAAAATTTTACCTAGTTTTTTAAATGCTTGCTTCACTCCTCATTCAAATGCAGTAGATTTTGTTTCAAGTTTAACTTTATGAAGGAGTCATCCACAGCAGATCATGCTCTGTAACATCCACATTTTGTTTTCATCTTAGTTGTACTCAAAATGTGTGGGTCTGACATTTCCATTTCAAAAGTTAGTTTAATCTCACCTCTCATTTTCACTTTAGTTCTATCTATCTATGTGCATTCAAATCAGCCATTCTAGAGTTTGCAGTCACAATCATTCCCATTTCCTTTTGCATTGATCTTTTTGCAGATACTAGGTGCAAGGGAATTGAAACTTTTTGTTACATTGCTTTATTTTGTGTTTTGCAACTTAGGATTAAAGTCTTGCAATCTCCTTTTCCATGTGCCAAGTAGTCTGCCTGGACAGAATCTGTGTTCTTTTGCAGAGTATGAGCTTTGATAATAATGATTGCTATCTTGGGGTTAATATCTATATGCCAATCTTGTGTCCAAGATACATACTAGTAAAAAAATTTTAATTCAAGTGCAAATGTTACATTTTTAAGCATGGAATGATATGAGGAAAATTTTGAAAACTCTTCAATACATGAAGAAAAGTAGTAGGGAATATGTGCTTTTAAACATAACTCAGTGTTTCACTTGTAGATGATGCAAATGATCTCAATCAAATGAAGGTTAAATAAGCTTGTACTCTGCCATGAAAATTAGTTTTAGTTGTTAAACTTGGGCTCAGATTATAAATATGGTGTGCTGCTCTAGCAGATGGAGAGGGAAGTTTAGCTCTTTTCATGACACTGATTCATGTAAATGTATTGTAATTGATATTTTGAGTAAAATTACTCAATATTGCTACATTCAAATTTCTGTGGTTCAGGGAAATGTTGTTATACTATTGAGGTCTTTAACTGACTGCAGTGTCTAATGTACTAACTTACTGCACTAGACACTAATGTTCAACTGCTATATTAACAAGCCACCTACTTTACAGGCACTGGTGAATAAGGAGATTATTGGTGCTGTTGTGTGCAAGCTTGACATGCACAAGAAGGGCACTGTCAGAGGCTACATTGCAATGCTTGCTGTTGATCAGAGATACAGAAAGAGAAAAATAGGTAAGTCATAATGTGTAGAATAGAATAAGGCAATAGGAACGAGCCATTTGGCCCATTCTTGGTTCAATACCGAAGTCCTGTGCCGTTGTCACTGTGCTGACTTCTTCTAACAAGATATTCTTCAGTTTTTATCTTACCTCTACTTGTTAGACTTTAGATGAATACTCGTTCAAATTTAGGTGCAGTTACTTGTTAGACTTTAGATGAATACTCATTCAAATTTAGGTGCAGTTACTTGTTAGACTTTAGATGAATACTCATTCAAATTTAGGTGCAGTTACTTGTTAGACTTTAGATGAATACTCATTCAAATTTAGGTGCAGTTACTTGTTAGACTTTAGATGAATACTCATTCAAATTTAGGTGCAGTGGTAATTAATTTTAATTGGAAAGATTAATAATTTGACAGAAAAACTTGTTGAACACACTCAGTTAAGAACTGATCTATAGTGAAGAATAAATTGTGAAGTCCATAGGAATCTAACTCTGCTCAATTCATGCTCAGCATCTTAGTTATAATACAGTAGACCTTTGTTTTAATGACAATGATGAAAAAATTACTTCAATCATGTAATGATAAATTGAAGACAAAATCATAATTTGTCCAATGGAATGCATGAACATTTGCTCCAGTGTGTGCTGTTGCTTGTCACATGCAACAGTCATTATTGATCATGGAATTGTAACTTCTGTGAAGAATATTTTATTAAATTTGTTGGCATTTTCTTGTGCTTGATATGTTCACTCCTCTGATAAAGTTGAAAACTATGAACATTTTTCAAATGATGCAGGATTATAACATAGTCTCTACTTGAAATAATGAAGTACTAATTAACAACTTTGAAACTGAAATAAAGTATATAGTTAGAAGACATGGCATCTTTCATAAATGTATGGTAATTAAATGGTGTTTTCAGGTTCTAATCTAGTGCAACTGGCCATGAGGGCAATGGCAGCAGACGATGCAGACGAGGTTGTGTTGGAGACTGAGATCACCAACCAACCAGCCTTGCGTCTCTACCAGGCACTGGGATTTGTGCGAGACAAGCGCCTCTTCAGGTGAGCTTCCTCATGCCAATTTCTTGATTTAGGTTTCTAAGAACTTCAACTTTCTCCTCAGCCCTTTTGAAATGGATGTTAAAGGAATAGAATGTGAAAGAAATAAGACTGATGCATTAGGTTCGAGTCAGTTGTGTGTGCAATTTTTGAACTTGAAGTTATATCTTGAGATCAAATGTGCTCTTAGTCTTTGCTTAGCCCCTAAACTTGAATGGCCTCACCTGTCCAGTGCTACTCATTGAAGAATGAGCATAACTAGGTCTTGAAAGTTTTGTTTTTTCTTTAGTTCTCTATCTTTATTGTGTTGGTATTTTCTCTAAAGCACGTGGACAGGGGAGACTCTTCCACTAATGGCAAAGGCAACATGGTCCACTAATGGCAAAGGCAACATGGTCCACTAATGGCAAAGGCAACATGGTTCACTAATGGCAGATAACCACCAAAGAGTTGATGGTCCTCGAAATCGAGCCGAGAGTGATGTTGTTGGTCAGCTTACGTTAGGGAGCTTGTAGTGGTCAAGGGATTTCAGTTTTTAATAGTCAGATACATTTGTGTGCTTAGTTGCTGTGCTAAGTAGGTTTTGGTTTGTCTTCCTGAAGCTGTTTTTCTAAGTTAGCCGTTCTTGGTATACTTTTGAACTTCTGGTATCCCATGGAGGTGTTCCATGCAACAAATTCCAGCCACAAAGTAGTTTTTTCATTTCTTGTTTCACTGCGCTGTTTGTTATTAGTCGACCACTGGACCTGACCAAGCTAAACTGCAGTCAAACATCGGGTGAAAGATTTCTCTGGATCTTGCCGACCTGTCAGTCTGCCTGTCGTTAACTGTCCACCAGTGAACGAGTGTCTCGTTTTTTGCTTTAATTGATCAGCAATCTTCGAATTTTGAGTGATCCATGGTGTGAATTTGTATCATGTATCAAAAGTCTGTTCTATTATCATATTTTTGTAGGGGCTCGTGTCATTGTATAACTCCAAGAGTTATATTTGTATTTTTTTCGGTCATTTGTATTTTTGTTAAGCTTAAGATATTGGTACAGTAGAGAATTATTTTGTATTTTTATGAACAAAGATAAGTCGGACCATTTGTCTCATTCGTCAAGCACTAGCCGCTTGATTTTTTTATTTATTTTTCTCAACAGAATTCACCACTAGAGTTCTTTTTACATAACCATGTCACTGTCAAACGGTATTGGATAGAAATTCCATAAGATCCTGACGAATTTAAATAAGCTTCATGAATTGATAGCATTAACATGTGACTGTGTAGTGTACGATACTACTGCATTCATATTAGTTGACTTGGATTAATAATGTGACTTGGCAGGTACTACCTCAACGGCGTGGACGCTCTTCGCCTCAAGCTGTGGCTGAGATAAAGTCTCGAATTGAGCTGCCGACGGTCGCTTTGCTGGGGCGGTTGTCCGCTACAACGCATGCCTACCAAAACTAAGGTTTAAGCTACATTAGACTTCATGCCAGCTCTCCGTAGATCAGCGCTCTTCTATTGCCTACTTATCCTCCTCAAACGCCGTGCACTCAAAGTCTCGCTTCACTGTACCCTTAAAAATAAATAATCTTTTATGGTCTCGTGAGTAGCGTTACAGGCGGCCGAGTTCTTCGCTTCTAAAGGAAGGGTTTCTTATCTCTTGCCGAACTACGTGCCTGTTAAATAGCTGCGCTTGCTCTCAGAGTTCTGTCCCAATTCTGAAGTCAGTTCTAGAGAACTTGGTAGGTGTGCGTAATTGTTTAGAGATCGTACACACGAACGCTATGTGTCTTGAAAAGTGTATGTCTTAGTAACCTATTGGGTGGTTTGTATAATGATGGCGTTGATTTTAGGCGCAGAAGATGACTCTAATTTTCATAAGAAGTAAGGTTAGAAAATTACCGTTTCTACCATGTGATTATTTTCTTTCAAAATTGATATTAGAAAATGGAATGTCAAATCTGATACGCAGAATTACGAACTAAATTTGATGCATTGATAATTCGGTGGGGTGTCCGATGCAGTAGTATTGTTATTTAATGCCCGCCCACTGAAAGTGTAGTGACATATTTTTAATTTATTAACAAACACACCGTCAAGCTGACGAGTGGGTTTAGGTGTCGCCCTTATCCTTGGTTTTTAGCAGCTATTGCTTGTACTTTTGTGAAGGAATGTTTCACTCGTAACATTCGTGAGGGAATGTTTCACTCGTAACATTCGTGAGGGAATGTTTGAGTCCTGGTTCAGTACTTCACCATGACCTCGGCTGCATCCAAATGGCAGGTCAGTGAGCATTTGAATGGAGCTGCGCAAGTGCTACCTGTGGACACAATGTAGTCAAGGCTTCAGTAATATCCAATGCAAATTACGTGTTCTTTTAATTTAATTAAATAATTTCTTATGGAGCCTTGCAGCTGATGGCAATACTCGTGCATACTTGATCTATGTTTTTGTCTACATCGACCGAATGATGAACTGTGTGTGAAGCTTTGGTTTGTGAAATCTGCATAATTTCATATACGAATTGAATTTAAATTGGTACATTTTTGGTATCGTGTGGTGTTTTAATTAGAATGCGCGTTGCAATTAACTATGTTCCTAAAAAAACTTTCTTGCGTTAGTGATAGCGAACATGGCAGCGTCTTCGCCTGCTGCAGGGCTGTAACGTCTGCCTGTTACAGGGCTGTAACGTCTGCCTGTTACAGGGCTGTAACGTCTGCCTGTTACAGGGCTGTAACGTCTGCCTGTTACAGGGCTGTAACGTCTGCCTGTTACAGGGCTGTAACTGAGAGCTGTGGCTGTCTCCTTTTGATTTTTTATTTCTTTTATTAACAAAATTGAATTGAGTTCCATCGATAATTTGCGTTTTTCTTCTGTGCGTATTTTTTGTGTACGCTTGCTTCCGTAATTATTTTGTGTAAATATATTGTTGACATCCGTACGTTTTTTTATTTCTTTTCGCTATAATTTTTAGCTTCAGAAATGGTTTAGACTTCGGCTAACTTTATGCAACCATTTTTTTGGATTAAATTTTGTTATAATTTAAGGGTGGAAAGCACCAGTGGACTACTTGCATTTTTTCCCATAGTAAATATATATTTTCCACGGGAAAAAAGGCAAGTAGTCCACTCCCGTGCGGTCGCTAACACAGCGCAGACAGAGGCGATTACGATTCAGTAGTTTACTATATGAAGGGTGGACAGCACTAGTGGACAACTTAAATTTTCTCCTGTGGGAAAAAATGCAAGTAGTCCACTAGTGCTGTCCACCCTTCAATTATGGAACAACGTTTCTATAGTATTTTCGTATTGTTATTTATTCATTGCTATTTATTCATTCAGTTCCTTACGAAGGTCAGGAGTTTATTGAGGTACATTCTTCCCGCAACAAGGATTTATTCAAACAGCAATTTGTGATAGTTCGGCTGGACGGTTGGATTGCATGAAGTAACCACATGAAGTTTTTTTCATTGAAGGTAGCAACTCGTTCGCTTCTATGTAGTTAGCTGCTCCGCACTGTGTTCATATGGACGTGCCTCTTCATGGCCTCGAACACGTCTAGCAACATCACTCATGGTAGTGGGCACCCTCCAAGCTCCCCCTGTTATGCATACTTGTTTTGCAGCGCAGCTGGGCAAATGGAGCAGTTTGCAATTGAATCTGAAATTAGTTTTATAATACTTATGTCCTGGAAAAGCTAGAGTTTGAAACAGTTTTTTTGCTTGATTTCCCTCAATAAATGCAAGAGCAACATAGCCCTTTCTGAGCGCTAAATTTGCTGGACCGACGCAGGCTGTACTTGACCCTTTCCTCAATGTTAAGTTCATGCTTATTTTTTCCTTGTAACTGCTCAGTAGGGTGGCTTGCAGAAGTTGTTTTAGCTGAACGTTGTGTAGTTATTTTTATTTACTTTCAATTACGGGGTAATGAAAATGCGCCATTATGAAGTACATTTTTTTTTGCAGAACTCTGGTTCAACTACATCGCAGCATTAATGAACTTTTGTTCGTGTTGCATTAAATAATACTAGTTCGATGGTATTTCTGAGCACTACTATTCTGTTACTGTACCGTCACGTTATGATCGAATTATACTGCGTCAATAACCCACGTCAAAACCAAGAAATGGTGGCAGAAGAGCATGACCTGGGCAGAGCTACCCCATTGGTTCAACTCATTGAAGGAGTTTAGCTTTGAAATAAATTGTAAAAAATTCAGTAAAATGAAATATATTTTCTTCGGGAAACTCTTTGTTCAGTTGACGAAGAAACTTTACTTTTAGTGCTTATTTCTTCAATGCTATGGCAGTATTCTCTGCTATACTGCTTCCTTCGTCCAAATGTTATTGAGGTAATTCCGTCAGTCAACAGAAAAAAGTGTTCTTGAACTCAAAGTTGACTACTCGAGTTTTCAGTGAAAAATTGTTTGGTTGTTGCAGATCATAAATGGTCGTTATATTAGTTTTCACTGTAGAAAACATTAAATGCATAGGAATCCATAATATTAGCTTGTAATCATACAATTTGCTGCTAAATCTTCACAGTTTCTATGTCATTAAATACGTTGGTGAAATTTAGCACCTATGGACGCATATAGAAGAGAATTGTCCGACAAGATACGTCCACGAAACGTACTTTCTGAGTTACTTCTGAAGTCCGTCTTGTGTGCTCAACAAATTAAAATGTGTGAAAGTAGGTGCCCACTCATTTATACTACATTTGCATAAACCTTTCATGGACTGGTTTATACGATTTTTTTGCGGAATACTAAGCTAATAAATTTCTCCTGTGCCATAATGTATGGATGAAGGAAAAACCATCAGAGTATATGACTTACCAAATTAGTTTATTTATTCATAGAACTGTCTAGTAGTGTTGAACATAAATCGAAATGTTTCCTATTTTTTGTAAACCATGACGCTGTCATACTGATGCCAGAACTCAAAGATTTGCGATTTGACGTCTGGCACAATTTTCATGCTGTTTTGCTGAGGGTTGCGGACATACACCAGTTGTGATCGAGGAGGTGTGAAAAGTGTACACGCAGCTCAATCTTCGTTGCATCATTCGTTTGATTTACAAAAATCTCAAAACTTTGCACGATATGTGAAGTGTGTTCAATTTGAACGTTAACCGTTAGTATAATTGTAAACTAGGCATTAAAAGCTGCAGTGTAGTGCTTAAAATATCTATAAAACATTGCAAACGTTTGCGGCCAGCCAGGTCACCTTTCTTTAGTCTATTTATTTCACGAAGCGTAAACGTGACGTAACTCTTGGTAGCCGCGTGATTCACAGAACTTAACTTCTGAATATTATAACTCTTTACAAAGCTCGGTTCTGCTTAGCAGAGTGATAAGTTTGTGCAAGACTTGGCTATACAAGCAAGGTAGTGCTGCTATCAAGTTCACACCTGAGTTATGCGAACAATCGAAATGGAAAGTCACTTCTTTGGTGAGTAACAAACTCTTGTGAACGACCATAGTGTCATAAAGTACTAGTATGTCAAGGTATATTTGATTTCCGTAAAGAACATTATCCTTTCTAAGAACCGCATTGACCAATTTCATCGTAATTTTTCATTAAAATCATCAACTTGAATTTATGGACTTAGATTCGATATTTAATCTACGTTTTAGTAAAAAAAATTTTTCCTCTATGTGGACTGTAATTGAATGTTTTGTTCGGTATTTGACTGCAAAGAAATACCAGAAATACCAGAAGTTAGAACACTTTCAATTTTCTACCATAACAGAGCTCACTTCCAGTGAAGAATCTTGCTGTTCTTTTATAATTACTTGTGCAGTGTATTTCTATTCATTTATATTTGTTTTGTAACAACTACACAAACGTTTAGAAATTTGTGATGTGGTTACGATACATTGGGTCACTCCAGGTGCAAGTTCATGGCGACTTTATTAATGTTTCTATTAAGTCTTCGTGATTAGAATATTGCCCTGAAAAACACACAACGTCGTAATAAATTCTCGGATAAATTTAAATTTTAAAATTCAAGACAAATTGTGAGCTTCATTCATGCATTATTTTTATTAGTTTTCACATTCATAGCAACGGGGGCTTGTTGAATAGAGATACGTTTATCTTCATGTGGAAAAAATTCTTTGGTAAAGAATGTGATTTAATGAGTAAAGTCCATCAGATTGTCATGTATCTTGTGTCAAGTGTGACTCACACTGCACACAGTTCACAATTCCTACATTATATACCTGTCTTTGGCCTTACAACTTACGAGCACTGTAAACTGTAGGACTATGTAGATCGCTGTACAGAATGCCACCTCATTAGATACTCTATATGTATATAGATAAAAATTTAAAATTCGCTTTTACATAACCCTGAGCTGTTTTTAACTTAACTTATTCAAGAAATAGATGTTAGTTTCGAGTATCGGCTTCTCATCATCCGTGACATTTTAGACAAGTGGAATTTGCAAGTCCAGCGCTCTGTTTGCGCTGTAAAATAATGTGAAGCATCTGCTAGTTTGAATAGAAGTTTAAGTAGAGCGCTCCATTTAGAGCAGGGGTCACCAAACTACGGCCCGCGGGCCGAATCCGGCCCGCAACGTCAGTTCACCAGGCCCGTCGACGTTGAACTGACGTCTTTTTTTTAACTTAGTTTTTCGTCTTTTTTCCCAGAGCTTTCGTTCTGGCTTGCAAGTATTGAACAGAATGATTATGCGGCCCGCGCTCGTCATTCTTTCAGTTATCCGGCCCACTGTGAAAAAAATTTGGTGACCCCTGATTTAGAGGTTTGAGATCCGTCTAAGTGTCTCGAGGTGTTAAAAGCTGTCACAGAAAAGGATAGTCATACTCTAGTCATGAATTAGTGTTGCGGAAACCAACACTTTATTTTCGTTTTGTTTTCTTTTACTTCTTGTGTAGGAGGTAAAAAGAGTAGCTTAGTGTTATTCAAATTTGGAGCCTTAACTATTAATGCTTGATCGTGAAAGACGTTCTGAATGAATGGCTGTCCTTCAACCCTAAAATCATCATTGTCTTGCTGTGGCTGAAGGAAATATTTCAAATGATACCCATTATCACCATGAATTGGAAGACTCCTGGCATCCGTCTTAAAGTCTGGTAAATTATAACTACTTTTGCACACATGTAACGTGAAGTTGATTATGCCAACTAGTGAAGTAAGGTGTGTTTTAAACTACCGTATTTTCATTGACAGATAATTAAGAATAGGCCTTCAGAAAATGCATCATATGAATACGATAATTGAAAAAATGCTATTGGAATGCTTGATATATTGTAATACATGCAGAGTCACGCCAGCATCTTGCTTATACAGGGTATCTCAAAAAAATGTACTCACCCTTTAACCGTTGCTAACATGCTGTCTTCTTTGTGTTGCAAGTGTGAGGTTCGAACCTTTGCGAACATGATTAAATGTGATTAAAGAATCATGTTCGCAATGGTTCGAACCTCACACCTGCAACACAAAGAAGACAGCTTATTAGCAACGGTTAAAGGGTGAGTACATTTTTTGGAGACACCCTGTAGTTAGACCCCCACAAAACATGGGAAACTACGCAAGGCGCTCTAGCGATCTCGCAGGCACGTGTCACTCATCGCCAATTTGGGAAGACGAGTTTTCGTTTATATTTTAGAATTTGTGTTTGTTTTCGAGTATTTTCCTGCGTATTCACGCAATTTTCAGCTTATAATCAAGTAATTACGACATTAAATCTTCAGCTGAAAATATCTTATTGTACTTTTGATATCA
Organism: Trinorchestia longiramus; assembly: GCA_006783055.1. Lineage (NCBI taxonomy): Eukaryota > Metazoa > Arthropoda > Malacostraca > Amphipoda > Talitridae > Trinorchestia > Trinorchestia longiramus. Next base: position 414,841 of record VCRD01000179.1, read on the forward strand.
AATCCTCTAATTTACCATACTCCTAAAGTTGACCTTCGTATTGTTTAGCTCGTATGTATTCCTTAGTCAATGTCACACTTGATAAAACTAAACTTTTGAAATTATAGTTTTGTTACTTGTGCAGTACTTATGCTTTGTTACTTGTGTACTGTGTACTTCGTAGCGTATCATGTGATCTGGAATATTAGTGAAAGAAAATAATGACATATTAGCAATGGGAAAGTTGTTCCCGCGTATATAGCAGCTTCTAGAAATATTCCATTGATCTGACTAGCATATTTTTAGAAATGAATTGCTTCGAATAGGTGACACATGTCGCTCTCTATATGCCACTAGCTGATCACATTGATATGCTGCAGAAAAAAATAATTTCCATTCAAATGTTCCCTTATATCAGCTGTTCATAGCTGCGGGCACTACTCCAAATCCTCTCTAGTAGAATGCTTTCAATAATACGCTACGTGACGATAAGTCCATGCGAAGCTGTCCATTATAACCATCTCTGCTTCAACTCGGCAAAAATTAATTCACTTTGTATTAGCTTGGCTGGCCTCTGCGTACCTTAAGCCGTGTTCACATGTAGATCAACCGACAATATTACCTTGAAAGTCGGAAAGAACATTTTTAACGTGATATTTCTGCCAGTTTTTGTATTGTTACACCCTACGCATATTAGAACTTTGCTACTAGTCTCATTTCACGAAACTTTAATAGGTGGAAAATAAATTTGAGTTCAATATAGAAAAATTGACCCACCAAGACGTGTTATTTCTAGGAAGTTAATTACAATCAATTGAAAACAGCATTCGAGTCACCAAGCATAGGTAAAAAGTGTTGTAGGACTGATAGGTATTTTTTCACGCATGTATCAGTCAATGCTTGAAAATGTGTAACTTTTTTGAGAAAACGGCATCTGTTATAGTTCGGTGTATTGAAATATGCAAGACTGGAAATGGTTCCTCATATAAAATTCTCATAAGAACCATATATCTGTAAACAGTAGTCACAAAATAAGGTTTAGATTGGCCTACGTGTGACCGATATAATTCTGTCATCCACATGCGTTCTGTAGACCAATATTCGGCGCACATTTTGCTCTTACTGTATATAGAGTCATTTTTAATTTTGTGTGTCGTTTATTAACATACATGCCTGCAAATATTGTAAAGCTTTTATTTCACTCCTCTAGCAAGAGAAGAAATAAAACTCTGTACATTACATCTCTGCAGTCGTTAACGTGAAGTTTGGATGCATGATTACGATAATTTAGTTTCTTGACGCCCTACATAAGCTATTTGTTAGCTCGCCGAGTGAGAGATTATTAGATCGTTATGAATATTCCAACCAGAAAATGGGATTAATTTTATTAAGTACTTCGGAAAAATCACAACACTTTGTTTGACAGGACACACATCTTTGTAATATTTTTTTTCGCTCTCGGTTCCTACATATCTAATTGTTTTTCAAAACTTTCTTCCAAATGCGCGAACCTCGGCATCTGTCTGAACCAAGCATATCCCAAACCAAACTGGAAAATGAAACATCGCTTTTATTAAGAAATATATTTGAAATATTAAAGTAAAAAGCTGGGTGCTGTTAGTCTAAAATGTTCATGTCTTGGACGACGCTACAGCGATTTGAATAGTCGGCGCAGTAACTGGTTTCAAATGGTATAATTTCAGTCAAGTAAATAAAGTATAGTCGTAATTTAATGGTACCGTTTTCGTGCAAAAAAAACTTAGGTAGCTTCGTAGTGTGAAGAATAAAGCTTAAGAATATATTGAATACAAATGTAAAATCAGCTCATAACAATTAACATAGTTTAATATACATAAAATATTTCATAGAATTATGCTATAAAATAAGCGTATTATACTGTGCAGTGGTTATAGCGCTCGTATAGAAGCGACAGATGGGAAATGAGACCGTTGAAACCCTGAAGAATAATGCTATTAATGAGCGTTCAGTTCATGAATGTTCCACTACAGGTTCAGCATCAGTCTTATCTCGCATGCACTTCCACAATAATACCTTCTACCAAATGTCTTTTTTAGGACTCATCAGTTAGCTGAAGGACTCACTAGTTAACTGAAGGACTCACTAGTTAACTGAAGGACTCACTAGTTAACTGAAGGATTCACCAGTTAACTGAAGGACTCACCAGTTAACTGAAGGACTCACTAGTTAACTGAAGGACTCACTAGTTAGCTGAAGGACTCACTAGTTAACTGAAGGACCCACCAGTTCACTGAAGGACTCACTAGTTAACTGAAGGACTCACCAGTTAACTGAAGGACTCACTAGTTAACTGAAGGACTCACCAGTTAACTGAAGGACTCACTAAACTGAAGGACTCACTAGTTAACTCACCAGAAGCCGCTGAACGTAACCGCACTACTCAGTACTATGGTGCGTCACCTCTTTTGTAAAGGATGCATTGATGCTGTCTTTGAAGTACCTCGAAGTTGTCCAAATGATATTTCTTTGGCATTTTATTCCTTATTCAAATCGCTATTCTATGCGCAGAATAAATCTCATTTCGATGTTGTTTGAGCAGAAATCCTGGATAAAGCACGTTAGGATGGATTTCCAGTTTCAGATCTATGGTTTGCAAGAGTTCCCCACGAGCTTCACTTGATTGAAGACGTTGTCGCTGTGCGTGGAAGACGAATACTTTACAGCGTCATCAGAATCTCGGGAAAAATAATTATGTAGTGGTAGGTAACAACGGAGATGAGCTTCCATGAGATGCGTGCTATCGATTACGCAGTGATGCAGTCGAATAGGTAGAATAGAGCACAGACGACGTGGCTGATGAAGATTTCATAACAGTGCAAGTGTATTTGTAACTGTGGCGCTCGTTTTACTGGATGAGGTTTGTGTTATCATACAATATTACTGCCGAATAAGGCTGATGAAATAGAACACGAGGCATGAACTCGAGTGCCTGGCTAGAATATTTGAGGGGTAACGCTTATGTTGAACTTGACCAAATAGGCACTTCTGTGGAAGACACGGTGTTTTGATAAGAATATACAACTCATCAGAACTGAGTGTAAATGTTGCATAAGCTTGATTGGAAGTAACTGGATAAAATTTCCTGAGCTGAAATAACGACGCTGACCGTCAAACCATTATTTCTGGCTGGTAAGGAAGTAATAGCATGTTTGTAGGCTCCAAAAGTTTGAAATCGAGCAGAGGAAGATTATTGTGCAACACTTCGACGAGATTGCATATCCTTAGATGAGGCTGAATTTCGAAGAGATCCTCTGTTCAAGAGTGTCATACAATGGTTTTAATTGTGGTCTTTTTGTCAAAATCCCCAGATGATTTCCCAGTAATTTTTCGCATGATTTCGATGACATTCCTTGCAAATACGTGCTTCTTAACAACAAAGACGATTTATTCACGGAAGTCATCAGGAAAACGGCTAAATCATCGCTAGCTAGTGCTGCTCTCACACTTCAGTGAGATGACACTGACATACTTGGCTCTGTAATTGCAGGCAACGCTTTGGGTGTCGCAAAATGACGTCCAGATGAAATTGCTTTGGTGGTCTTGTGAATATCGGCGAGTCCATGAGACAATGATGCTCGCGTTTTGGGTGTAGCATCTTGCACTGTAGCATTTTTTCGAGTAGAAAAGACGAAACGCTGTAGGCTGATTTCCATAGAGAAGTACGGCTACCACAATTAGGGAGCGTGACTGCCGCTGGACTTACAGGACGCAACACTTTGGTAGCAGGCAAAGAAGTTTAAAGCGAAAAATTCGGAGCAGCGCAGCGGTATTCAGATGGTAATGCTCGTGCTTCACTGGCAGCTTTATTTTCATTGAGAGGATATTTTCTGGGATTCTAGAGAAGCAGCCAGCGATGAAAGGTTGTTGTCGTTGAAGGAGAGGAGAGAAATCAGTTGCTGATTTGTCACTTACAAATTAAGTCGAAATAATATTGAAGGACTCAGGTACGTGTCCTTCCTACATGTCAAATATGTACTGAGAGGCAATAGCGGTAGAAGCAAAACGATGTACTTGTGATATGGAATGTACTTCCATAACAGATGCAACTTTTTCAAGAAACCAAGTGTCCAGTTTGTAATAGCTTTTAGTAACGATTTCTTGCCCGATGGAGACGAAGGAACACTGCCAAAGGTTCTGTGAGTAGCTCGCAAGTCATAATTTGAAGACTGGGATGCCGCAAATGTCCGGTAAGATGATACCGAATTTTGACGCGAAAAATTTGAAGCGGTGTACGAGTAACTGACAGTTGGTGAACTTGCTCTTAGTGACGTGTTTTGTTCTCTGTAAGTAGGTGACACTGAAATCTTTGATGCTACCGAAGTAGCACGAGGTATCACTTCCGTGGCAGGGCCAGTTACTTGAGAAGTTACGTATGGAGTTGCTGACTTGCGCACAGAAAATGTTTCTCGAGATTCTTTAGGTTTATCTGAAATACAGCAATACATTTTTTCCCTATTTTTTTCGGATGTAACTAGTGAAGTAACATTTTGGTTGGACCAGGTGGAATCATTGTTGGCGTAGTAAGCCTGGTAGTAAGATTCCCGTTCATATACAACAGATTTTAGTGGCTGAGATATTCTTGTAGAATTAGGACTGTGCGTCAAGGTTTCAGCTCGAGAAAGAGTAGAATCAAATCTGGAAGAATTTGTAACGGCTGACCTTTCACTATCCATGGGTTTTTGGATTTGCACAGCCGCTTGAGGGTGCTTTGTAGCAACAGCTGAAGATTTGAATGGTTTCGATTGCGTTGCTTGTGATTTAATTGAAAGACGTTCCACTCCTGAAGCGCATGTATTCACCGGTTTCACTGGAAGACTGTTCAATTTTTTCTCTGCTTTCACATTGGAAGTAGCAAGGTTTTTAGATTTTTTTCGCCGTTTCAAAAGTTTCAAAAGGCGTTCAAATACTTTATCTATTGCTTCTCCATGAGTCAATATTGGAGCTAGGTTAAATTTGGCAGAAGTCTCGCTAATTATAGCCAAAACACTTTCCTTGCTCTGTTCTATGTTGAACTCATACGGACACGTATTGTTTTGGGTGTTGAACTTGAAGCACTTAAACGAGTCAAACTCGATACGTCTTTTTCTTTTGTCTTTAGTGCCGGGAAAGGGAGTATTTGCTTGAGAGTGATCGTTAGCAACAAGCCTACAGTTATATAGCAACCATCGGGCGCTGCTTTCGTCAATTTCAATGGCAATTTGTAGTTCGTGAGGACCATGATTTTGAGCGTTGTTCAAGCAACTTTTGGCATATCGGAATCTTTTACGTGATTTTATGAGAGCTGAATTATCTGAATTAAGATCAACTTTTTCGAACTTTTTGTCATAGTTACGGTTTGTCAAAACGACTCTGGTGTAACTCGTTGAGTGATAAATGGCTTGATCTAGGAGGTAAATGCGTGGACCCAGTTTCTGCAGCACGGTCTTCCAGCTGATGACAAAAGTTACATTGCCGTAGTAATTATGGGAGGACATCGACTGGCAAGGTGCGAACCACAGCACCTGAAACATGATAGTAATTGCATTATTATGGTGTGCATACTTGCTGTAGTGTTCCTAGTACATACGTTTGTCAATTTGAATATATAAAAACTGCAAGTCAAGCCGCTGTCATTGGTCATACAGTGTATAAGAAACATGTTCAGTCAAGACAATTTCATAGACTTTCAGGTCAGTTTCATAATTCTCAAAAAACATGTATTAAATTTCATCACTGCTCAATATTCTTCAGCTTCACGTCATAAAATTCCTCAGTGTCTTTTCAAATTGTTTTTCATTGAAATTTATAACCCCAATAATTGACGTTTATCATAAATCAAACACGAGAATCGAAATCTTTTTATGAGAGGTTTCGAGCAGTTTTAATGCACTTTTCTCGAGAGGACATCAGCACCACTAACGCTACCCAAGGAGGGTTGAACGAAGTAACCAATCACAAGAACCAACCAAGCTCACATACTGTCAACAATGAAACAAACATACAGGTCCGTTAATACAAATGGTAGCTGTGATACCACACCACTTAACTCACCCGTCGACGGAGATGCTTGTGGCTGTTAGTGAGAGGCTGAGGCACCAGGAATAATTTTTCCAAGGTTTCTTGTAGATCGTCGATGTGGACACACCGCCCGATGTCATTGAGATCAGCATATTCAGGATAGCTAAGAGGCTGAACTTCTCCGAAACTTGTTCCCCCCATCTTGCTCTGAGGAAAAATATTTTGCATCATCGGTAAGATTAAGAGATTTTTCTCAAGAAGTAAATAAGAAAAGTATACGTGACATTGATTCAGAAGTAGTTAGAGTCATCACGGTCGAGTACACATGCAAGATCAGTGTATGCATTTCCACAAACTCATTTTGTGAATTATAAAGCATTTCCGCAAACTCGTTTCTCATTTTGTGATATATAAAGCGTTTCTCAGTGCGTGTGTATCTGAGTTATTAAGTTGACAGCGTAACACCATAATTGATGGTAGAATGTTGATCTGTTAAGCGTCACTGATGTCATGTCATGTGCCATCCATTATACATTTTTAACCTTTGCATAAATGTAAAATAATGAAAAAATAATAAAACTGTATGCCTCAAAAAGCTAAAGAAAGTCGGTGTCAAAATTTGATGAATTCTGAGGTTACTTTTTGAGGAGTGTCTTTTTCTTGTAGTGTAGAAGTGAAGGGAAAACCAAACTTATTCTCAAGTCTATCTTCTGTATTGATTTGAGTTAAATAGAACGAATATGAAGTCTCGTAGGAATATCACTATCTTCAGTCAAAAACACGCGATCTTACGGGAGCCTCCTGCGGGTTGCTTGACTGAATATTTGTTCGTTGTGAGAGTCACCACGGCGACCGAAGTGTCCGACAGACTGCGTTCGAGTGACTTGTTCTCACTAGCATCGTCGGTCAGACTGATAACAAATTACCATTGTATCCGTGTTGTACAATGACGTAAGTCTGACGCTTGTATCATTTGACATCATAACCGTTTACGTGAGGGAACTGATAATTTTTTATCACAAGATTCGTAAGAATAGCCACTTCCGTAACCCAGTAGATTGCCAGTATAGTGTACAGTATATAATAATTTTGAGGTCAACTCCATTTGAGCTTCCAGTTTTCGTTTTAATTGGCATACACACTTAAATAGTTGTTTGCAGTCGTTATAATTCATTGATAAAATCAATTAATATGAGAAATTTGTGTACGACTCACGCACAAAGTAATTTAAATATCGTATTTTAACACGTTCTTGTCACAGAAAACATAAATTATATAATTCCATTGAAATAACGCCGTTTCAAGCTATCTAGTTGTAATTACTTTAAAATGAGTGACTGCTACATTATCAATTAACAGTAGCTAGACTCATTATTTCGACTGTACAAAACTGTAATTTTTAAGTTTCTTCTTGTAGTTATGTGGCGCAATAGTACATACATTGCAGTCTCTTTAAGGCGAATCAGTATCTTATTTTGATCTTTTTCTTCTCCAAAATGATGTCTTATGGTTTTGAAAGATTTGAATTACGCAGAATAATAAAAAGGAGAACATAAAAGGACTAGTGGTAATTAAATGCCATGTCGTGATCCTACTTATGAAAGAAACCCACCGATATTGGAAACCCGATTTTGGGGTTGTGTGAACACTTTTCTATGACACCATTTTCATGCACATCACCAATCTGACCATCATACTTTTTGCTACTACTAACACGACATGCAGCAGAAAAACAAAACTTGTATACTCGTAGTTTCTGGCCGGGCGCAGTTTTATCCTACGACCTTGGACCAACTTTTCAATGACTTGCGACTTTTGAAAGTTGGCGGAGGAAAATTTTATCTACTGTTAACACTGCAAGTTTGCCGAACGTACGGCCACACAAAGGCAAAAAGCGCACACTGACTCATTTCTGTAACCGACACTAGACGCGAGTGACGTGACTCATAAACTGGTGCAATGGAGAGATAAGCTCTGGAGTCCGGACTCCGTAGTCCGCCGCCGCACCTTAGCTATTGCATTAAATGGCAAAGGCATACGCGCAAAATGCAGTTCATTTTACCCTAAAATTTCATGCTTGACCCTGAACTCTCAACGTTTACTTACAAGCATAAAATTTCTTTTGCGATGCATAAACTCTTCCGTGTAAAATCCATTTACTGATAGAGTGAAATATGAGCATCATAGTTTTGGGTATTCGAACAAGGTGACACTGTTTTGGAAACTGAAACATAAGAAAGATAACTATTGGATTTAAGAGTGAACTGACTTCAGAAGCCGACCACAAACCAAGCGAATCAAAAACGCTTGGTGTGGGAGTTTGTGAGTCTTGTTTTTGACTGGATAGACCTTGATTTTTCCTGTTCTCCTTCATTGCTCAATCGTCTGAGTAGCAGTTATACTATTATTTCTTGCACGACGGCCGTGTTTCTTTTTCACTGCTGTATTTTGTCTCGCCAATCGCTAACCTCTTTTATCAGCTCTAGAGGATTCAGGAGTCAGAAACATGAAAACTTTCTTCCTGTAAGATGTCTATTTTATTTTGGTTATTAGTAAGTTTCGCTGTGAGCATTGCTCGATTAATTCTACTGATCTCAAAAATTCACAAGAACAACCCATTTAAGTTTCCTTCGAAATGAGCTGGTTATTGAGATCTTTATTTTGCTGACAAGTCTAGTGACTTGTTTATGATAATGAATGTGGTGAATATATCAATGACAGATTTTTTGACATGTATAAGTTACAATGAGTGAAAATTGGTTCGAAAATGTGTGTGTGCGTGATTGATATCTTTACGTTTGATGACATACGACTTGGGTAACAATCAAAGAATGAACCAAAAGACTCGTTTCGGTTGCCATATTCTATTATATTTTATTCTAATGTGCTGGAACTTGAAGTAGAGGTTCGTAGGGGCGTTTCGATAAATTTTAAGAGGGTAGGAGGCAGGACATAGATCTCGTTAACCGATGATCAGGCGTAAACCGACTAAGGCATCGGCTGGGTTCAAATGCCGATGATCAGGCATAAACCGACTAAGGCATCGGTTGGGTTCAAATGCCGATGATCAGGCATTGGATCTCCCGCATCGCAAGCGGAGATGATACTCACCACTCAACCATTGTGGTGCAAGAGTATGCATACTAGCTCCGATGGGAAGAATGAGTATAATGAAATTTAGCTTTTAACTGATCAAACATTGTAAATTTTCAACATTGAGCGCATTGTAAAGTACACTTTTTTACCCTTACCTGCTACATGTGTAATTTAAACTGCGACAATATTCTCTATTTTCATGACGGCACACTGACAACGTTTTTTCCTCCACTCATTTGGCTTAAGAAGAACAAGTATTAACTGATGTGAATGAAGTTCTTCACCATGACTGTGAGTGGTGTGCTTAACGTATACATTTTCTTTGATAATAAAAGAAAATGAAATCGTGGATCATACTTAGAATAATATACTGCATGCTGTTTATACTGCATATACTGCATGTATAATATCCAGGACTAAGGGCTCTTTCTCTGATTTTTGGCTCCGCCTTTATTACATACTCCATACCGTAACAACGAACTGGTTACTCTGAAATAGGGTAATTTCCTCGAAAGTGAGAGGACTGCAATGGCTGGCAGTCCTAATATTCGAGCTTAGTGCAATAGATGGCGCTACTGACGACTTGGAGTCGATCGAACGCGTCACACACTTGTTTGTTCGTTACATGTTCAGATTTTGACAGTACGATAGTCATATCTTGAAGACCTAAATCCACTCTAAAGAAAAGCTCACTGCAATCTCTAAACAGATGTTCTAATCATATGATATCTATGTTCTTTCTACTATTAAAAACACAGACGGCATGGGACTTCGGTATTGAACAAAGAATGGGCCAAACGGCTCGTTCCTATTGCCTTGTTCTATTCTATTCTAAATAACGAATTCTTTTTCCTACCTGCAGGTGGCTTCAAGCTGACATTTATGCAGGAATCCGTATCCATTTCATGAAGGTGGGGTAAGTAAAGACATTTTTCATTATTTAGGACAGTAATTCTTACTATACTTTCATGTCTTGCTATGTGCTACAATACGAGTTTAATTAAAAATTCAAAGGAAGAATTCCTTCGTACTTCGCCACTCAACGTGTCGTGGCATTATTAAAACAATATTTTTTTCGTTTAAAAACAATATTTTGCATTATTTAAAAAATGTAATATTACTTGGGTATTTTTAAGTATAGTGTCTAATTTCCCCTTTAATTTAATATGTTTTGCTCCAGCGTGACTCATTTAAAATAACACAACTGATAGTAGCTATTCATACAATGTAACTCAAAACACATTATATATGGTGAAATTTATGTAGAAAATGACTATTTTAGAGTTGTCTTTCTCAAACATGGAATCAATGAAAATAACGAAGGTAAGTATTATTTTGTTGTTTGTATCATTCGTACTGACGCATTTAGCATGCATTCATTACGTCTGCATCTGAGTCGTGATATTCGATGCAGCTGTGACATTTGAATGTATCTCGCACTGTGTTGTCCTGAGGGCTGGAACCACCGTAGTTTTGGCATACCAGCGACTTGCAAAATGAATTTATCCTCTTTCGTTAGCTTACGTGTGGTAGGTGCTGATCTACGAGGAGCATTCAAGTTATGTATAACACCTCTGATGTTTTTTCTCAGGACTGGAAAATCTGCGCGTATTATACAACAAGCCTCATGTTTCCATCTCTTATCAGCCCTGAGAAAAACATCGGAGGTGTTATAACTTGAATGCACCTCGTAATTTTAAAAACCAACGTTGTAACAAATCTTACTTATATCCACGTTATTAGAGAAACATTGTTTTTATTTTTTCCCACTTAACGAGAACAGTGTGTCTCTATAACAAAATGGCGATGAATGTGTTGAAGGATGAAACAGCGGACTATAGAATAGAATAAGACAATAAGAACGAGTCGTTCGGTCCATTCTTAAATTGCTACCCAAGTTACAAGTAAAATCAAGTATTGTAGGCAAGGTAACCAGGTCTGTTACAACAGTAAGCATGCTAGGGGCATAATCACCTTGACTTTTTTTAGGAGCATGCTACCATAAATGATAATTCATGTACGTACCAAGAATGCCAGCCGTTGGCGCATTGTAAAGTACACTTTTTAAATGAGATTGAAAAATTAAGTTACTTAATTTCTTTTGTATAAATAATATGAGTATAAAAAACCCTATAGTTATTATATGGTTATATTTTAGGAGTATCTTTTGGAGGGTTCAAAATTCTGGTCTTTATAAAGAAAGTGTATTGAGATATTATAGTCATACTTATTACACAATTCATTTAAAAATTGAAACTTCAGATCAATAGGTATAAGGAAAGATACTCTCACACTGCAACTCACTCAAATGTTTTTTCCAATTTTCAGTAGCGATTTTTTAACAGATTCTTAATATCAATTTCTATAAAACTCACAAATGAATAATTTGCTCACCAAAATTTCATTCTGTAGTGTTAATTGGTCGATTTCTGGGGAATCTCACATCTTGTAAATTTCTACTTTGAGTAGAAATCCAAAGCAAAATGAGCACAAAAATGACTGAGCATTTCATCAAGCTCATCTTCTCAAGAGTTCAGTTGTTTTTATTGGCAGTTGCGCGTCACACTTTTGACTGAGGTCGTAATTCTAGCACACTTAAATCCTGTTCATACACTGGTCAAAGAAACCTATTTATACACTGGTCAAAGAAACCTGTTCATACACTGGTCAAAGAAACCTGTTCATACACTGGTCAAAGAAACCTGTTCATACACTGGTCAAAGAAACCTGTTCATACACTGGTCAAAGAAACCTGTTCATACACTGGTCAAAGAAACCTGTTCATACACTGGTCAAAGAAACTTCCACGTGGTCATATAAAGGTCATTGCTGTATCAGTTGTAGGATAAGATATAGGGATCGTGCAACAGAGCTCGTACCATTACTGCAAGTTATTTACTGAAAACAAACTTGGGGTGCTTTATTTCAGAGAAGAGCATAAGAGTCACAGTGCAGAATACAAGTTTCAATGAAAGCAGTAGTTAAATAAAGTTCAAATTCATAGATAGCGTTGGAATCATTGTTTTCACATGGCTTAAAATACTAGGGAAATGAAAATACAATTTGAAGAATTGGTCCTTCACGTGTATTCTTTACAACAAAACAAAAAACAGAAACGTATATATATATATTTTTTCAGGTAGGCTAGAAGCTGACATAACTGTGAGCGTGAAATCTGTAGAACTTGTTCGACTCAGATCGCTTCAGAAGTGTAAAAGCTTGCATATTCTAAGAAGGAAGCAAAGTGAGATGACATGCACTGTAAGGCAACACTTACTTTTGCAGGAACTATATAAAATCACGCAACACAAAACGAAAATCAAAACTGGCTATATGGAAAATCAAACCTTAAACTCAAAACCTTGTTTATATTGAGACCAAAAACAAAGACCTCATAAAACCTTTAAGACTAAACAAATAACTCTAATACTATAGAAGATGCTTGTGCAGCTTCCAAAGGCACTGTTTGAAGTAAATATACTCGGTAGTTTTCTTGCCGTACAAGTGAGCAATATCTAAATTTGTAATTCTGTTCGTTGGAAGTATGTCACGTGGCTTCGAAGCTAATATTAGTAATTCCTAACGCAGTCTGTCATTTTTGTTCCAGCATCAAAAGTACAGCAATTTACTCATATAAGAGTAAATTTGATAAATACTTAGATACTGTATGTATACTTAAACCACATCGATACATTCATATACTGAAGTATACTCAAGTGCATAGCTGGGCACCGATAACCGATAAAAAGGCGTGAATACACAAGTCAGAGGGACAGTCTGGGATGGTTAATTTAAGGTTTTTGACGTATTCCAATAACTCCTCATTACCCTTGTTGAGAGGCAACACTGCTATGCCCAGAAGCACCGCGGTGCAGCGTTTGTTTTCTGTCGGCAAGGACATCATTTGGTACAGTGGTCTTCAAACTTTCATCAGCCGCGACCCCCTTTAAAAGATTTCATTTTTGTACAACCCCTTTAACTTTAGTAAAATAAAGAATAAAATAAAAATATAGCACAAAAATTTAATGTTTATAAAGAAATCGGGTCTACTGTTAATTATTTACCGTAAAAATAATATATTTTATTATGAAATAACATCATTACATAAATTAGAAAAGTATGATCCTACATTTCGCGACCCCCTTTGAACGGTTACTGCAACGTTTGAAGTTACTGTGGGTCGGTTACTTTGAACGGTTACTGTTGGTCGGTTACTTTGAACAGTTACTGTGGGCCGCGACCCACACTTTGAAGACCACTGATCTTGGAGATCATGCCTAGTCGTATCGGTTATCGGTGCCCAAATTCGTAAAGCGTGGCTATATCAGGTGGACGAGCGAAAACGGGTAAATATTGAAAAACGACAAGTAGAATAAATCACACGATTCAAACGAGGGTATGTATTCTCAGTTCAATTTGTTATCTCAACTTTATGATGAAATGAACTAATTGAAACAGAGTTTGTAACAGGGGCGTTAGTGAAATAATTAAACATACTAATTGATTCAACTGAATTTGCAAACTAATCGGAAAAAATACTGAAGATATGAGCAGTTTAAGCCAATTATTAATTGGTGACTGAATATTTCCCCAAAAAATTATGAATTAAATGAAATACCTAAATCACAGAAGGGATTGAAATGCCCAAATAAGACAAGGGGTTAAAATATCTATATAATACCTGAATCAGCGCGGTCGAAAAATAAATATCTGCTAGATAATTCTGTGGAAGCGTGTAAATTTTGAGCACTAATTTTGAGTCAGATTTAAAGTGATTGGATGCTCCTAAAGTGTTACATCACAGCGACTTCTATAGTCGGTTTTCTTAGGCTATAAAGCCATATTAATATAACACTATGAGCAATTTCTATTAACTGAACTTACAGATTGTAGTTTCCTTCACTCAAGATTTTGACGATCCGTGTGTTCATTCATACATCATAATGCTTCATGCTCTCAATATTTTCACATCAAAATAATTAACATGAAAGCCCGAGGATGTGATTTACATTTCTGTACCAAAAGTTTCCGTACTAGTCTAGATCAAACGAATTAATTTAGATAATTTAGATTTATTACTTAGTACAAAATTTCGTCATCATGATCTAATACCGCTCGAATTTTTACTTAGGTTTATATCACAATTTGTTGTTCACAGTCAGAACAGTGGATAGTTTCAAGCTTAGAATCCCACCTCCCACACTTAAATTTAAAGTATTTAGATTTTCTACTAACATCTCTTAGTCCCTTACTCCTTATTCAGGGCTGCCTAGGCACCATAGAGCGTCATTTTTATTCCATCACAGTTCGCATTTTCGATTTCTCAAAGAATAACTTTAAAAATACCGATAGTAATACGTCATTATTATTATTATTGTTATTTAATAATAATAATAATATCCATAGGAATGCAATCAGAGAATATCATTTAAGTATAAAACTTAAAAATATAGTTTTTCTTGTTTAAATAACAAGCTTGAAATGTAAATTGGAGCGGCCGACAAATTTGAAGTTTCAAAGTCAAAGTCAGTGGTGTAGTTTATAATGACCAATTGAATTTAAAGTCAAAGCCAGTGGTGTAGTTCATAATGACCTATTGAATTTAAAGTCAAAGCCAGTGGTGTAGTTCATAATGACCTATTGAATTTAAAGTCAAAGTCAGTGGTGTAGTTCATAATGACCTATTGAATTTAAAGTCAAAGTCAGTGGTGTAGTTCATAATGACCTATTGAATTTAAAGTCAAAGTCAGTGGTGTAGTTCATAATGACCTATTGAATTTATGTGCTGAAGACATCACCATTCTAAGAAGCATTATCATATGAAATGATAATGAATTGAAGTAACGGAAATATTGCCTCAATAACGAGGAGCATAATAAGATGTGTTGGTCAATTCAAATTCAAATACTGAAAATTTTGTTCAATTCAAAATCAATAAACCGATGAATGATCGGCTTGCGCATATATACATTACCCATTTTGAGAATAATTTCTCATACATTTGCTGCTTTCACACTCATTTCCGATACAAAAGCCATAAAAAGCACAATCATTTCTAATACATTAGACGCTACAACAATCATTTTCAATACATGAAGAGTGATGAAAGTTGTCTCTGATACATCTAATCGTTTTTAGGTCGACTATAAGCTCTTCCATCCCATTATTTCATAATTCAATTTTCAGCAGGTTGTAGACAAACTCCATTAGGAAAGTACACACTGACAACACGTCACTTCCTCGTCCTCAGGCTCGTTCTGCGCCGCCCTTTGTCTAGCGTGCGAGCGAGGCGTAGGGACAGGAGTTCGGGTTACGACTTCAGGGACGTGATCATAATACTCGTCTTCTGTCTCATACTCGTCCGAATCATGGACGGGGGCGCATGGTTCAGTCACCTCGTTCGAATCAGACTCTACATGAATTCTTTCAGCAGATTTCGAACGCTGCACATTTCTTTGCATCGGAATAGGGTTATTGAACTGGGGACTCTGATAGTTACCATGACTGAATACTGGTCGTCTGGCTGTAGAACTTGCACTTTTTGCTCGTGCATGGTTCACAGGACTCTTAGCTTGACTACGAGAACGAGATGCGTTCTCAACCACGGTCTGAATGCAGTCCTGGCACTCATTTTGCGAAAATTCATACGGACATTCCTTGTTCTGAGCGGTGTTGAACTTAAAACACTTGAATAGAATAGAATAGAATAGAATGAGGCTATAGGAACGAACCTTCTGGCCCATTCTTGGGTCGGATAATTACTTCGATAATTATTCGGTTGTTT
>VCRD01000180.1:0-17821 GCA_006783055.1 Trinorchestia longiramus
ACAGGTATAAGCCTCCAGGTACAGGTATAAGCCTGCAGGGACAGGTATAAGCCTGCAGGTACAGGTATAAGCCTGCAGGTACAGTGTGGGTGGTCAGGTTACTGCTACCATCAGGAATGAGGTTGTCTTGTGCGTATGTCACGGTTGACTCAGGCGGGAGAAGAGGCGCTCTTCATTAAGTAAGAATAGAGGAAGCTGTAGATGTTAAGCTATTTCACCGACTAATCAACGTTTACTTTAAACTAAAATTAGCTGTACAAATTTTTGATACTATAAGATTACGCGCAGAACAATTCTACAATAACAAAATGTCCTTGTCCTCTTGATAGACGGTAGCATTTCACGGGTAAGAAGGGAATCGAGAGAATAAGAAGGTGAGAAGTAGAAGCTCATCTCTACGAATAAATTTCTAGAAAAGAGACAGTCAAGACCTACAGAGAAAACCTTACAATACACGGTGCATAAATGAAGGTAGGATAGAAATGATGCGTATTCTGAGCGTACTCGTACATAACAATTCTAAATCATGATGTCCCACAAACACGGAAAAAATATCTCAAGACTCACCACAAGCATTCCCGTAACACATAAACACGGACAGCAAACACGCTAACATGGGCTAGTTCACAGAATTTGAAGCTTTGCCACTTCCGCAATCGCAATAGTTTCTTTAAAAATAAGTCAATCTTAATGCCTTAATCCTGACCAGGAAATTAAGGATAAATCTTTTTTTACCACCACCGGCAACGCATCTGTTAACCATTCAATTTCCTTAATAGTATTGAGAGACGTCAGTACTGGAAGACTTGAAAACGTGATCGTTGATTTCATTTGCAGTACCTGAAGTGGTCTGGTTCCGTGGAGGGTAAATAACGGCTGCAAGGAAGACGGCTGGCCGCAATTACTGCGATGCAATAAATCGAAGCATCGATCATTAAAGCAAATGGGTCAAGGATGAGCAAACATACTTCACCGAAATTAATTTCAAGAGCCAGCGTTCGATGATCCTATACAGAATATATGCGACTGGCTGCTGGTAAGTCTCAAGCTTCTGAAAATATCAGCATGCATTTAGCTTTAAAAAACACAAAAAATATGAATAACTTTACATGAAACTGTTCATCAAATTAAAAAAAAATGTACGGCTTAGAAATTTGATTGAGGACAAAAAATTTTGCCAGGCCGCAGAGCATTCGAGGCGAGGTGAGTGCAAAGGGTAGATGCTAGGGCAAGAATCTGAACAATAATGTCCAGGTCCGTCACTTCAGTACTCAATTTCATCTCCACTTAGTTAATTCTACAGACTGCAAGACTGACGACTCATTAATGCTTTTACGAGGTGAGTTAAGCAGCACCTTAAAATTACAACAGCTAAAAACAGTGGACATGAATTCAATTGCTGAAAGACTATAGAATAAATCGATGTGTGTAGGTCAATCATTTTGCTGAAAGAATATTTTTTCCTGCGCTACATGTATTTTTATAATTTGTTCTGATATGGAACTCTTTCTTTTTTACGCCAACCTTATTATTCCATAGACAAGTTCTCCTAATGGAACTTCCTAGTTTTAAACAAGTTCCTTTAATCATGATCAGTACTAGCAGTAAATGTATGGAAAGAAACATGCAATTTTAATTTGTAATTCTGTCGAATAGATTAATACTTCACAAACTTCACAATAAACGAGCTCAACGTGCGTGACAAAAATGTGCATCTATCTACGTCATCTTCTAATTGCCATAATTTGCATCTATTTTAAAAATAGAGGCAACCACACGCAAAAAATAATGAAGACGTAATATTCTATTCACTACATTAAATCTCGTACATGAATAGCAAATGATAAGTAATTGAGTTTGATGATATACAATTATCAAAACTTTCACATGTTTCATCTACGTTCGTGACAATTTAGAAGAGATGTAACTTTTTACCAAAGTAAATCTACAATAGCATTGAAGTTATCACTTGCTCGCTCTGCATTTCCAGGAATCTTATCCATAGGGCAGTGAGCTGCTGAACATATTCAGCCATATGATACCTGAAGATCACGTGGCGTTCATTATGTGATATTGCAAGGCCCAGATGAAATGCGTCCAGGCTATTATATTTTACATGGTCTAGTTCTAACTCACAGTTCAAGAGTTATGGACGCATCTCTGTGAGACTTAAGGTTAAGGAAGACTTCGAGCTCTGCGCGAGGATCCATGATCTCATGTGAGGTGAACTGCAGAACTTGCAACACCTAACAGCTCCGTGCGAGGATCCATGATCTCATGTGAGGTGAACTGCAGGACTTGCAACACCTAACAGCTCCGTGCGAGGATCCATGATCTCATGTGAGGTGAACTGCAGGACTTGCAACAGGGAACCTCAAATGGAACGCTCGTTATTGCGCTGATCATATCGACCGCCCTGCAAGATTTCTGTACTTGTCGCTCCAAGTCTGTCACTTGCGTTCCACAGCCTCGAAAGCAGACCCAACGCTAGCGAGGATGTAAACCATCGCTTCGTCTGAAGGCGCCAATTCTCTCGAAAGCGAGAAGCCGTACATTGTGATCATCACAACAACCCACCTCGAAAATGACACTGCAGCTCCACATCACTTATCTATTTTATGTTAGAAACTTCCTCGCATTTAATATTTCTTTATTTCGTATTGACTGACGTAAGAGAGTACGCCTGTTTGTCTACCGATGTGCCACTGCGCTCCCCCATGCTTCTCGTTCAGACGACAGGTATGAAGTGTTAATGGTAAGTGTATAGCCAATGCACCCGTGCAACGGTCAATCATCACACTATGACAGCAATTCACTTACATTTGTAATTCAGCCATAACCGATATTTTGTACAAATATTGAATATAATAGTAATAACAAAAAATATACAGGGAAGTTCCTCATACAAAATAGCGGGACTAAAACTGAGCCTTACTCGCTCACTTCAACTATTTCTTTGCAAATTGCAGGGCTGATGCGTAAATTTCTGCACTTGGATCCGACTGCTTTTGCAGCTGCACTCCAGTCGCCAACTGTGACATGTATTTTCTGCAGCAACCAACCGCCTCCAGCCCGCAAGCCACGTCAGAGACCAGTTCCTCCTGAAGGTTAAACTAAATATTTTCTTATTTACTGGTATTCTTCGCACTCTGCAACCCCAGGACATTCTTCTGTTATTGGTATCAACAGACACGCCCCAGCACGTGACCAATTAGCAGAATACTACATCACTATCTGCGCAGTGACTTACATCATTATTTTAGGAAGATAACTCGTGTGTTGCTACTGTTATCGGCTTAAAATTTAATAATCGCTTTCAATGAGGCTTATTTATGAAGTGATGGATACAAACCTGTATTCACTGAATCCATTAAACCTGTGGATTTACCTGTAACTTATACCATACGCATAAACTGACGAATAGAAACCTAAAAAAAATGAGTCGAGGATGGTTCCTGTCAAACCTGTATTCAGGATCGTTACAGATGAACTCATTATATTAAACACTTTGACATTTCCCCTAAAATTAACAAAAGGAATGCTTATCAAAAAAGAAAATCTAACGTTTACATCCTACGACTTTTCGATACGCCACCCACAATGTGAGCCGAGCAATTAAGTTATCGTAAACGCGGACGACTTGGAGAGATAAGATCCAGGGTTAGTCTCGTCGTAGTCAAAACTTTACACACACTTGTTCAGAGATTTGCATGATCACAAATTCTCAACAAACATAGCTTTCCGCAGCAAAGACAAGTGTGGCACAGATTTGCTTCGTTTCAGTCGAACGATAAACAATCCTAAATTTATACGTTATTTTTAAGGGGATATTGCTCTGAATTAAATATAACAATAATTAGTTTAACAGAATAAAAACTCGGGGTTAATAAAACGTGAGTTTAGTTCACCTCTACAGGTGAACACAACGAATTAGTGACTAATCTAAAATCATCGTTGACGAGACGAGTAAAGTGGCAAATGAAGGCAAGGTAATAGATGCTTAACAATCTAAGTTTATAACTAAACACAATAGGCACTTGAGGTGATATCAAAAGAGCGCTTTAAAACTCCAAATTTTCAGTTTCTATCGACGTAAATTTCATTTTTTCAACTTGAGTCCAGACACCTTAAAGTTGGATAAAAAGAAAACGAGGAAGTGATGAATTGTAATACACGAGTATTTCATGGGTTCACATTTTGGAATTTTCAATTTAGCTTCAGAGAGACAAAGAACAAAACTAAAAACACAGAACTCTTTTTCCCGCATTGAAATTAGTTATATACTGAAAGTTTTGCGCCTTTAAATAACACATGAAGCATTGGCCTCTCAAATCATCTGCACGCATTCACTCTCGTTTAATTCTTTACTTGACAACTAAAAATTTAGCGTAAATTGCACGGTACTCATTTTAAGATGAAAATAAGCGACATGGTAAAGCATACAGATAATTAAGTCACAATTTGCAGTACTGTAGTCATAGTCGCATGACTAAGCTTACACAGCGAAGGTAATTCACATTAGGTAAACTAATTATCATAAGCAAGCAAACCTACTTTTACTTATCTTAATTTCGAGGTCCGATTTACATGGTATGGTCACAAGTCAGGCAGCAAATCAGCCAGCAGCAACAATAAAATATTCAAAGACAATCAAAAAATCTCTCAATTAAACACAGGTGAATAAAATTGAAGCGTCACCGACACTGCTGACATTTGAACAGAAAACTAGCTGATGAACAATAACAAATAATGAAGCCAATGAAGAAAACGAGCATTACTCTCTACTAGGAAATAACACTCCACTGCAGTACCAGCAGCAGCGGGAGTAAAATAATGCAATTGCAGTAAATATTGCGTGCTAATAAAGAAGTTTACGTCCACAAGGGAGGCGCGCTCAGCAGGGCTGGCTTAGTAACAGTCTATGTACAGGAGGTACTAGCAGAGCCGCTCTGGAAACACGTACGCAGTTTCGAACGTCAAATTCGCAACACGAGAACAAACGAACTAAAAGAATTTACAAGCTTCAGTATCAGCATGACAGTACTGCATTAGAGTCAAAAAGAATGCCGTTTCGTAGATTAACATAACTGAAATATCAAACTGCAATCAGGGGATAAGTTAATACACGATCAGTAAACAAACGCGGGATCTTAGTTATGCAAGAGTCAATTCCTGCGTCGTCATTGTTTGCACAAGCGAAGGCATCAATACAACTCGCGGAGCTACATGGGGGACGTAAATGCAGCTTAAAAATAAATGAATAGAAACAGAAATCGCCGGTGTCATTTGACACTCGAGGTCTAATCAAAGGTTACACGAGAAGATATATGGTCATGAATAATAAGCATCACCAGTGATACCGACTTGGAACTGTACACACCGCACTGCGTTGGCATATCTGCACTTTTCACTTACCGTAGCTGCACCAATCTGTAGACCCTTGAAGAATAAAACAAACAATACTTAAACACAGACAAGGGTTAGACCTAAAACGAGAACTGAAATTAGTCCACAAATCTTAGATTCACACAACAAAATACATACCTGTTTTATAGTGAATGTGCATCGCGTGAGCTGGTCAGCACATGAAGGCAATGACGATCACAGAACAAACTAGAATGACATTCATAGAAAACATGAGGTACTCACAGTGTCTGCAGAGGATGGGGGTGAGGAAGAAGACCTCATGAGAGATGGTGTGTTGAGTCTGCTGTTGTGGTGGAGGAGTTTGCTGATGCTGCTGCTGCTGGTGATGGTGGTGGTGGTGAAGGTGGAGGTAGTGGTGGTCAGTGGATGGTGGTGGAGGTGGTCTGCTCCTCCCCAGGCTTCCACTGAAGTTACTTGAGGAACTACTGCTGCTGCTGCTGCTGCTGCTGCCACTCATGCCTGCAATGCAATGAAAATCCACCTCAAAATTGGTTACCACTCGTACACGCAATTATAAAAATGAAGCTCAAAATAGGCCGCCACTCATTTCTGCAACATAATTAAATGTGAAATAAAATTTCACAGGAATTCACACTTTCAACACATATAAATACACTGAAGTAATAAGAATTAAGTAAAGAATCGATTTAAACGACATCAGACTGTACGCAAAATAGCAACTACAATAATATTGAGGAGTATGCGCGCAAAATTTGACACAAAATACTTATACTACGGGACAGAGGTGGGAAAATTAGTCAACTAATCTCTTGAATAAGGGTTGGTACCAACCAGTCAACTCAACATTTGTTGAGGTATGGTAGTGAAACATCAATTCCTCTTCGAGACATCCATTATGCTCAGAGACACATCAATTGCCCTCGGAGACACATCAATTGCCCTCGGAGACATCAATTGCCCTCAGAGGCACATCAATTGCCCTCAGAGGCACATCAATTGCCCTCAGAGGCACATCAATTGCCCTCGGAGACACATCAATTGCCCTCGGAGACACATCAATTGCCCTCGGAGACATCAATTGCCCTCAGAGGCACATCAATTGCCCTCAGAGGCACATCAATTGCCCTCAGCGAGACATCAATCACTCTCTGATAAATCAATTACCCTCGCCGACACATCAATTACCCTCGACGACACATCAATTATCCTCGACAACACATCAATTTTCTCCAAGACATAGCAATTATCGTCGGAGACACATCAATTACCCTTGGAGATACATCAATTACCCTTGGAGATACATCAATTACCCTCGACGACACATCAATTACCCTCGGCGACACATCAATTACCCTCGGCGACACATCAATTACCCTCGACGACACATCAATTACCCTCGGCGACACATCAATTACCCTGAACGACATAAATTTAGCTTGGTATGTCGATGACGGCTACCGCCTGACCCGAGTGACTGAAATCATGCTCACCTAAGAAAGCACTCGCACTCTAATGAAGGCCAGGCCTCTCCAGTGCAGACTCCACCGACCAGATTAAGAAATGACTTATCTATTGTGTTGAGAGCGTTTCACGGGAAGCAATCGAGTTCAAATTTAAGCTGAGGCCACGCATGACGAGTTTTCAGCAACATCATCAGTTTTGCAGTCGCCCTTGCTAGCAACTACAGACACTATCAAAATTTGGGATGTTTCTTGTATGTAATTTCCACTTCAAACCTTGCATCAAGAAACCCTCTTTTATTATATTCAGTCTTTACTAACGTCAGTAGAAAATCATCATCAATAATATCTTCAAATGCCCATATTCTTCCCTCCATTTCCTATATGAATGAAATAGAACTACAGGTGAGTACCCATCATGCACCAAATATCTAACTAAATCGCCACGTGCAAGTAGTTGAAGCGCAGAAATTAGTCCAGAAACCAAATTTTTTAAAACCAGCATCAGCGTCTTTAACTTCATTTCAACCTCTAAATTTTCTAGAGCATTAACCAAGTTTACCACGCACCGCAAACTCAGTACCTAGCAGACACATGACAGCACTGTAAACATAATTGCTGAACCAGCGCTGAAAAGACAACCTGTGCGCAAGTTCTCCAGCGAGTGCCGGCGCGTACAAACTGTCGCTTTTTCCCTTCGATACAAGTAGGAAATCTGCCACACACGGGGACCGCTCGTCCAGTAAACAAAACAAACATCCCCTTCACCACCCCCTTCGCCAAGGGGGAATTATAACATTCCCACAATGAAAGTCGCAAGTAGCACAAAAGCACTGGAGTCACAAGTTTACTGTCGCTAATACTCAAGAAAAGAAGACAGCACGGCGAGGCAGGAGATAAGGTAATGTATTCATAGCGGTAGAGCAGGCGGGCTGTGCAGCACTTAACGGAGCGACGTGAAGCTCGCTCAGGGGAAATCAAGGGTCTACGGAGCTGGTCTGTAACTCGGCTTCGTCGGTGCGTTGTCCTGCGCAAAGTACCAATTTTCTTCCCATAAAAACACAGGAAAATTTTAGATAAAGTTCCTTTGCTATCGAAAATGTTTATAACCCTATACCCCTTAAAATTCGTAAGGGTTATTTTATAACTTTTGAATCAATCAACCTACACATAATTCATCAATCAAAATTGCATGGAAACAATCGTCACAAGGTTTTCGCAGGAATAAAGTCATACGAACATTCTGTCTTGGGTCATTTGAGATGCATGGGAAACATTACTTATTTCTAGCAAAACGACCATTCGTGGGAATTTTGAGCAAATTTCCAACATAAAAGGTGAAAAACAACATTTGCATGTCTTCTGAACTTGGGACTTCGCTTCAAAAAACAGCAGCTCATACAATGTATTTGCCTTAAAAGACTTGTAGACCTCATAACATCTCGGAATAAATCAGTACTTGTGAGCTCTCAATACTTATTGTGTCCACAAATTCCTACGCAAACAAGTATGTACATGAAAATATTTAAAACATTTCTCAAGAACACACAAACTTACAATGAGAACCTTCCCTACGAGCATCGCTATAATGGTTGAAATTCTCGCACTACTGTACAAATTAGTACCGAACTCAAAACACTCGTATTAGAAGCCCTTGGTACTTCGTTGATATACATATGTATATATATCATATCATATATCATATGAATATATATCAGAATATAAATATTCATTTCTCTATTCTATAATTTAAAAATGCTAGAGTACTTTTGAACAGTTATTCGAAGTAAGCGAGCCAAAATCCCTAATTCGACGTTCGTAATTCGAAAAATTTCCACTTAAACCTGATAACGCGCAAAATGACCTGGAAAATCCTTAATTAGAAGTGCGGTATTTGACATGTTTTTCAAGCTGGCAGCGGCGCTGGGGCTTATGCTGTGCGGCATCTGCGGTCATAAAGAGCACTCAAGTGGCCATTCAAGAGCCTTCAGGAGCCATTAAAGTGGCCAGGCTTTACGCTACGGCCCCACACCACGGCGAACCAAAGCCTCTTGCCAGAACCACAAAATGCATCCAGTCATTACATGCACCGCCGCCCACACGCGTGCAGTTCACTCCAACCATCTTCCAATGCAGGCCCTCAAATGAGCCGCGCACAGCCAGTTCAAACGTTACTTGCGTCTCGCCTATTTCTGAAGAGCTATAGCGTTGTTCAAACGTTACTTGCGTCTCGCCTATTTCTGAAGAGCTATAGCGTTGTTCAAACGTTACTTGCGTCTCGCCTATTTCTGAAGAGTTATAGCGTAGTTCAAACGTTATTGGCGTACCACCTATTTCTGAAGAGCTATAGCGTTATCACAAAATGAAGACATCATGACGAGCCCAAACTAGTTGAAATATGAAGTTTCTTGTCTCTGAGAGGTTTCAAGGCTGATGACCATCATGCTGTCAGTGTACTCATGTAGTAATGTCTCGCCACAGTAACACCTAGAACTATCATCTTCGTTTTTACACAAATTTTAATGAAAATAAAAAATAAAAAATTTGAATGAAATTTAAATTTTATAAAATTCATCGAAAAAATGAATCTGAATCTGTCGGGAACGCTACACGATTAATGTATCATTTTTAACGACATCCGTAAAATAAAAGACAACGAAAGCAAATTTCACAAACTGACCATATATAATATATGGCAGAGATCGCCATACTAGAGCACTAATTCCAAAATCATTTTACTTGACTACTGAATGGTGACGTATCTGCAACATGGTACGTATCTGCAACATGGTACGTATCTGCAACATGGTACGTATGTATATGCATTATGGCAACGTATGGCATCTCAGATGACGGATCAAACCTCAACTCGGTAAGACCGAATACTGTAACTCCTTTTTTATCAGTTCAAATACACCCATTTTTGAAGCATAATTGAATTAAAATTTTACAAACAATTGTGTATCATATGCAAAAAAAACGAGTGATCTTAGTCAGTACAATAACATTGATCTTGCATCAAGGATGTGACCGCCTAAGAACAAGTCCAGCAATCAATTACCTTCAGAACAAACAAATGAACCTCGTGCAGTCAGCGATAAATCTGCCTTGGTTGGGCGGGAACTCTGACTTCTAAGTCGAGCTAAACCCTTAGGCATCCTGTCATCTGCGGGCAATAGATGACATGTACAATAAAAACAAAACAGCAATTAAAAAAATAATAAATCTTTATTTTTCTAAACACGTTGTTTGACATAACTATCAATGTTTCAATTAATTCAAAGGGAAAAGCAAATAATTCCCTATGCTTAGTTAAATAGTTTCGTACAGACGAATACACTCAGAAATTTTTACGCAGATCAGGGGACGAGCGTTTGTTACGAGACAATAAATTAGTACTCCCTCTGGTCGGAAACAGTTGCGCATGCAATTTTTGACGGCCGAAATAGTTGCTGTAAAAGGAAAGAAGTCCTACACATCGAACTCGTATATTATACTTTCAACGTTGTACATTATATTCATACAAGAGTACAAGAAACTAAGATAAACAATTAATTGAGCGAATGTTTTCCGGACAGTTTCCGAGTAGGAGTACAAAAGAGGCTTCTCTATTGAACGCAGAAATGGAAGGGGAAATACACGGCCAGGCAGACGCTTCAGAAACTTTCAAATACCACTAGATTATTTCCAAAGAACAGCCAGGAGAGAAAGAATAGAAAACATCTATGGAGACACTAGGGCCACACTGCGTTAAACCATAAAAAAGGCTCTACTTAAACAACATGAGCGCACAGGAGAAAGAAAAGAAAATGAACGGCCGGGCAGGCACTCGGGTGGACCACACTAAGTTACCCGGTGGCAGTGACGAAGAGCTCGTCTCACTCCCACCGCAACCAATTCCCTAAATTTGGCGCTCTAATGGCATTTAATCTCCTCAATAAATTGTAGCCTACACGCGCGCCTCCTCTGCAGTACAGCACGAGATGAACGGTGTTGCGAGGGGACTTCCGTATCTGGACTACCCAAGAGGGTGATCACCAAAAAATTGTATCTGGTACGGAATTCACTTAAACAAAGCAACATCTAAATTATTTCAGTGACGATACATACAAAATGTAACGGAAACAAGTAAGTGTGCTGCTCATTTTTCACAATATTGAATTAAATAAATATTAATTCATAACTTGAGCTACACATTCATTGGTAGCAAGTACGCTAATACGGGCAAACGAAAAGAGGCCGGGATAATTCAAGTCGATTCGAGTGAGAAGTTACTCGTGTGATAGGCAAGTTCATACATTAATTCCTCAAAGAACTGCCCTCTTGAATCTATCCCAAAAACATCTGAAGGGAACAGTCGGTGTTTGTTCAGAATTTAAAAATGCAAATTTCAAGCATCGTTTTTCAACATAATAAGTAGTCCTGCACTGACACGATCGCTCTCCGTATTTCAAGATGATTAAAAATACGTCATGAAATTTGCTTTAACAAGCGCACAAGATCATTTACACGGGTTAAAAAGTCGCTCGTGGGTCCACAATAACTGCACACAAAAATATTAATTATCAGAAATTTGAACGACTCCTCGCCAATCTCTGTCGCTCAGATACAAATATGTATGCTTCTGTGAACGACTGAACGCCCTACACAGAACCAGCTTATCTGTCAAATCTTATTCATTATTCTGTCATCGAAATGGCAATCATCAACGATGTGAGAGAGCGACAATCCAACAATGAAGCAACAATTGGATAAAAATGTAATTAGAAATACATTTGACGTACTTGATACTCAATACTTTAATATTTTTGAATCGACTAACAGCAAAGCAGGATCGCATTTCTACTTTACAACAGCTAAATGCAGTGCCCTACGAGGTATTAAAAAGAAGATTAAAAAAAAAACACGACTAGCATCATGCTCTTCTCCACTACAACTGGAAGGATAAAGACTATAAAAACCGTTAAATAAAAATGGATCTCACCTGTACAACATAAAACACAAACTGTAATACAAGTAACCAGATGAAGGTGTTAATAGAAATGAATCAGCTAGTGGGCCAGATAGTTATTACACTGCCAGGTATGAGAGTTGCGTTAATTGGACGAACTTGCTTCCCTCCTAAGGTAAGCTCCGTTACTTCCCATACTGGAGACACGGCACTTGCTGAGCACTGCAATTAGTGAACGTTCATCTAAAAGAGTTGGTGAGAATGAACGCAAGTACTTGAGGTTTCAGGTGGCAGCGAAAACATTCATTACTACTGAACACGAACACCAGCATAAGTATGACTATCACAAGCACCAGCACAAACCCCACCAAAAGCACCAGCACAAGCTCCCGCTGAAGTACCAGCACAAACCCCACCAAAAGTACCAGCACAAGCTCCCGCTGAAGTACCAGCACAAACCCCACCAAAAGTAACAGCACAAACCCCACCTAAAGTACCAGCACAAGCATCAGCAAATGCCCCAGCACAAGCTCCAGCTAAAGCACCAACACAAGCATCAGCACATGTCCCAGCACAAGCATCAGCACAAGCTCCAGCACAAGCATCAGCACATGTCCCAGCACAAGCATCAGCACAAGCACCAGCACGAGCATCAGCACATGTCCCAGCACAAGCATCAGCAAAAGAAGCGCCAACAAAAGAACTAGCATGAGTACCAGCACAAGCTCCAGCATGAGTACCAGCACAAGCTCCAGCACAAGTACCAGCACATGCTCCAGCACAAGCACCAGCACAAGCATCAGCAAAAGAAGCGCCAACAAAAGAACTAGCATGAGTAAGTGCGACGACACGAGCAGGCTGAGTGAAGCATGACAACAGAACACAACTTATCTTATCGGTAGTAGAGCTACACGAGCTAAGCCAGGATTTGGCTCCCGGTGCCTGAGATAGCAGACCAGTCTACTGAAGCAATACTACGCTAGTTCTCCAAAACCGAGTACGTATCAATAGGATATTTCGGATGCCACTTTCAGAACGCGAAGGTAAAATAATATAATCAACACGTCGTACTCAGATGGATATTCAGATTGTTCATGAGGTAGTTTGATCGGATGAAACGTTTTCAATGAAGTTCTGGATTCGTATGCTCAATCAATGATGCATTAACAAAAGTTAAAACTCTTAAAACAAACTCATAAAAATTCTCACTATAAATATAACTAGATATTAAGTAGTTATTGCTTGCAATATGTGCGATGAATTGAGCAATAATATTTCATCAGTTCAGTTAAGTTTTCATTGTTTCGAAATTCCCGGTTTTGGTCATTTTTATGAAGTCTGCATCTGTTCAAATTGAACATCAGTTTAGTTCACGACTTTGTGATACAAACACTCCTTATCACTAGTTACTAGCACACTTCTGTTACTAGTAGCCAGTACACTTGTTACCAGTAACTGGCACGCTTGTTACCAATAACTGGCACGCTTGTTACCAATAACTGGCACGCTTGTTACCAATAACTGGCACGCTTGTTACCAATAACTAGCAACACTTTCGTAGCATCACCATTCCACAGCTTTGGTTTGATCCTGCGGGCGTGGTCTTGTAGTGCTGTGTAGTGCACTTCCTGACATTGCAGGTCTAGGAAACCCTAAATAAAAATAACAACCTCTCCCTCAAAACCAACATGGGATCATACGCTGAACACATAATTCTAATCTCCACTTATTCTAAAGCAGGAACTCGTTCAACTAAAGCTCAAAATAATACATCATGAAAGTTAAGAAGCAGAAAACCGTTGGAAGTTGTTCGTATGAAATCAAGTAGCGCGTCACTATTAAATAACACTCATGAGTTACCAACACAGACAAGTTGTACGACTAGAAAAAACGCTAGTTCCACACACATAACAATAACACTTGGTTTAAAAAACACATCATGGCCACCGTGCCAAACGTGCAGAAATGATCTTGAAATGCACACATGGACCACAAGCCCAAACTATGAAACACCGAAAGGAAACATGTTATCTACTCATGGTGTTTACGCTCTGTGCTAGACTACACAAATTAGGACACATTTATTTCACTTAACAAAACCAGAGGCCAATTACAACACTGCATAAGATATCACACACAGCAATACCTAAAATACTACCATATTCACACACAATCATAGGTGCCTACAACCTCACAATGATACAATAGAATATGGCAACAGGAACGAGCCGTTTGGTCCATTATTGGGCTGCTACCAAAGTCCCATGCCGTTTAAAGAAAAGGCATCAATCACGCACATGCACCACAACATACGTTAATACTTCAAACACGTGCGTAGACCTTAATCAATTACAAGCACTTCAGTCACGCAAACATACTGCAAGCATACATACACATGCCCAGAGTTACCAATGATATGGAATTAGTTACTTTACAGAATTGGGGCGCATGGTGCGCATAAAATATTTTTTCTTGCCTTAGCTCTATATACAATACTAACACGCTTCTTTCTACCTATACAACGATCTTCTTAATCTCTGACAGAAGTGAGACACTCAGCACATGCGCAAGTTTTCAATACTTGAATAAATATCATTCCCCTCTCCCGTTCACTCATCAAAACACTCGAAACTCATCCAATTTCTCCTATCAAAAACTACGCAGTAACGTAACTGAGAGCGCAAGTAATGATATTCAGAATTATACTTGATGACTAACGTCTCGCAGTTATAATTCTGAAATACAGGTCTTCAGGAGGGATAGAGTTACACCATGATGACTCACCAACAGCCACCACCCAGCGCTGAACATGAATAAACTGCTGACATGCTTCCCATTCGATCTCTGCCTTGTCATGCCCTCAGGACAGAGAGTAAACAAGGCATCAGGCTCTAGTCATTTTTTTGTACAAGTGTAAGTGTAAAATGCAGGGCGGTCCTGTGTTCTTTCGTGACTTTATTTGAGAGTGCCGACATAAAGAAGTTAGAGCACGACTTATGGTCCCTCATAACCTCTACTTAATTACTGAGGAGCTCGGCCAGAACACCTACTCAGAAGCGTGGAGATGCAAAAGCACTCAATTTAACACACAAGCAAATAGAGCATAAGTAATGATATTGAACTGCCTGGAGTTAATTGACAAGGAGCTCTGCCAGAACAGCTACTCGAAACGGATATAATTTACAGAAACAAGCCCAGAAAACCAGCCCACGGCATGGGACTTTGGTCTCGACCCAAGAATGGGCCGAACGGCTGTTTTTTTTGTCTTATTCCAGTAGTAGTCAACCAGCGGCGCATGCGCCACATTGAACGATTAATGATGGTGCATTGCCTTCGTGCTGGAGGGGATAAATTAATGCTTTTTAATATGTTTTATACTCTCATGATTTTGTGTAAAATTGGCGCGTCTGATCTTATATTATAGGGCAAGTGGCGCATGATATGCAAAAAGTTGGTCACCTCTGCCTTATTCTATTCTATTGCTTTATTCTATACTAAAAGTGAGCGGCGTGCAGCAGATGTCTAGTAAATAACACCTGTGTGAGCAGGCAGTAGCAATGTTAGTGCAGGCACAAGTAATGTTGTTGTTGTTGCTTGCCCAGCACATGCTCCCTGAGTGAGCTTTACGTTATGAACATTATGTCATTATGTTACACACAAGAAATGTTGATCAGTGCTGGTTGTATGAGCAACTTACCGTGCTGGTGCATGAAGTGTTGCTGCTGCGGAGACTGAGCGTGTGGCGAGGCCCCGTGGAAATGATGAGGGTAAGGGCGTGTTCCGTCTCCACTCTTGCTGGGGATGGTGATCTGAGTGTAGTCCTCCATGTGTGAAGACGGAGGAGACATGGGGCCCGACGCACGGGAGCCCTGATAACACAATTAACTTTCAAATAAGCAAACCAATGAATGAAAGAATTCAACCCAACTTTGGAAAAACAAAAGAATTTATATATTATTTATTTGGCATAGGACTTTGGTATCACGGCATAGAACTTGGGTATGACCCAAGAATGGGACAAACGGCTCGTTCCTATTGCCTCATTCTATTCTATTCTATTAGTTCTCTCAAATGCTTTTTTGGATCCATCACGAGACTCAACAAATTTTTCCATTACTACACATTTTTCACAAACATGAGTCCACTAACACCACAGTCTAAATCTTTTCCAATCACACTATACATGTTCATTCATATTTATCTGATATTCTTCTTCTCCTATGCTACAATAACAACACATGGTAATATAGAGCTATTGAAACATTTTACAGCTTCACAAGCTACATAAAATAAGAGAATTAACGCATATTTCAAAGACACCATGCATAAATTAGGTAAAAACTGAATTAAAATCTAATTTTTCCGAATCAAGTTTTAGACGCATTCACTAAATTAATTCCTCTTGTTAGAGTTCATGGATAATGAGTGAGTAATTATAATATTTCAAAGTAAATCATAGAAATATTTATCGATATAACCTATAACTATATCCACTCCAACATGTCATATAAATATAACCTGAGACATCTTTTAATTTATAACTGATGTGAAAACACTAAGCTGAATATAATAAAGGCTGAATAAAATTCTCAAAGCAAGCACACCAGCTAAATCCATTTGCATAGTGCTTTTGGAGAGGATACAGTGTAAGAAAAACATTGAAAATAATTCTCAAATTTCAGACAGAAAAACACACTACAAAGTAGTCGTTCAAAAACTTGCATTTTAACGAACTGAAACCCGTTACCACCATAAATCCTATCCCCACTTCAACTGAATTTACAGACCAATATAACTTAACCAACAGAACTATCCTACGACAACTGGAAAGGATGAGAATTATCTCGATGGTTGGATGTTAGTTCACACACATCATGACTGCTGCTGAGAATCTGCAACAAGGTGGTACATACTTGTTATGAGTGGTATTCACGTCACCTTCAGCCACACTTCTGGACAAACTTGTTACTGGTAATGAGAAGAGCTCTAAATATTTTTATCGTTTCCTGAAGTATTTTTAAAAGGAGAATATGTCAGTATTGAGTCGTACAATTTTTGCGTACAGCGAGTAATATTTGGGCATGCCACCAGTCATATTTGGGCATGCCACCAGTCATTCGAGTATAACTAACGAGTAAGAATAACATCTAATAGTTGCGTACCGAGAGTCATACAATCAGTTTGTACGAAGAATCACATATAAATATTTGTAACCGAGTCTTAAATCTCTCGTGAACCAAAAATCACACAACTAATGTGTAATGTGAATCAGGCAATTGTGTAAAAATTGATGACAAAATACGACTGTTACTCCTCCTATCCCTTCCTCCTGGTGACTGTAGTGCCTTTGTGTGACTGAAGGGTCTATATGTAAATAAGGTGCCTGTGCATGATTGATGTCTTAACTAAAGACTACATATGACTTGGGTAGCAATCCAATGAATGAACTAAATAACTCTTTCCTGTTGCTGTAATCTATTCTGTTCTTTTGAAATTGTTCATAGGTTAAGAATGAAATTCTTTATTGAATTAGCCATTTACGGCCTTATTCATAAATAAATAGTGCATGTCTAAATAGGAGTCCATATTATTTTGCTCAACATATGCAACATTAGTGCATCATAGAAGCATATTCTTGCTCTGATACATTGTTTACTTGCTTGGGCCTTAAAATTCCTTCATGAAATGGACACTAATTTACTATCCTGTAATAACATCTGTATGTTTTTACTTATGGTACAAAATTCAATAATACATCAACCAAATGGTTGGATGTACACCCATTATTTTTCCTGTGTCAACTGGCTAAGAAATAAAGCTGCAGTGATACAGAAGATTAATTTTTTTATCTACTACTGTGTATGGGAGCAGTATACAAGACACCAATTCAAGCAAGCCAAGGAATTTCCAGCAGCAACTGAGCTACCAAGATGAAGGAATTTCCAGCAGCAACTGAGCCACCAAGATGAAGGAATTTCCAGCAGCAACTGAGCCACCAAGATGAAGGAATTTCCAGCAGCAA
>VCRD01000180.1:18057-55367 GCA_006783055.1 Trinorchestia longiramus
CTGAGCTAGAAAGATGAAGGAATTTTCAGCAGCAACTGAGCTAGAAAGATGAAGGAATTTTCAGCAGCAACTGAGCTAGAAAGATGAAGGAATTTTCAGCAGCAACTGAGCTAGAAAGATGAAGGAATTTCCAGCAGCAACTGAGCTAGAAAGATGAAGGAATTTCCAGCAGCAACTGAACTACCAAGATGAAGAAATCCTCCATAACTGAAACGGACAGCAGCAAAACAAGCACTTGCATCAAGTGGTCTACAGTTCAGTAGAGGAGCCTGGAGCTCAAGTAAGGCCCACCGTCATGGTATGGTAAGCAGACTGAGAGCTGCGAGGCACTCCCACAGCAGAACTTCTGTTGCTGCCATTGCCATGGCTCTGGTTGCTGCTGTTGCCATGGGTCTGGTTGCTGCTGTTGCCATGGCTCTGGTTGCTGCTGTTACTGGCTAGCTTCAGCTGGCGACCTGATCACAACAATTGTAATTAGCAAGCAGCTCTAATAAATATTTCAGCTGTAGCAACATGATTATGTACAAAATATGTGGTAAATATTAACTAAACATGAGCCCTTATTAACAGCATGATCAGCTATATTAATAACTTAAGTAGCTTCAAAGTTGCAAAATAAATTTTGACTAATTTGGTTATTAATTTCCTAGGCACATGATACTGATCATGGTCCATTGTAAACACAAACAAAACATGAACTGTGACAAACCATTGTACATAGATGTAGATAAAACTCCTTGACATTCTTATTCCACCTTTCCTATTCCTTAATTTTGTGAATCAATAATAGAATTATTTAAATGAGACTTAGGAGTTAGAAGATATATGACTTTGTTGACTTGGATGATATTAGGCCACGATGCAAGCTGATCACTGGTGTAGTCAGCTTACATGTGAAGATGCAAGGAAATTCTGAAGTAAACCACAGCCTTGGTTGACATTTCTCTCCATCAGTATGAAGAGTTGAAACAATGAATTTTAAATTGCCTAGATTTTAAAAAATAATCAAGAATCCACAATGAATTTTTTTTTAATTTACCAAAATTGAAATATACAGCAGCAAAAAGTGACTTAAGTCACGTTGTTGCTGAGTGGCCATGACCGTAGTGGCCCATGAAATGCTCTCCATTCCCCTGTACTCCATAAGACAATTTTCTAAACCTTCATAAAGCTCTACCAAAAAACCATGAAAATTCTGTACACTGAAATTTTAACACAAAATAAACAGCAACAAATTTACAACATAAATTTATTCATGTGAAGTCAATCAAAAACAAGAAAAAGAAAATCAAGCTAATCATATTCTTTACCTGGAAAAAATCCTTTTTCTCGTGTGCGCTGATTTTGACCAAAGATGTAACCAGTGGGTTGGTCAGGTCGGACATTTTGCTCGTATATCCTTTCTGCCGACACCATGATCACGTCTCCCACCTCCATCACAGGCTCTCCAGTAAGGCTACCGTGACTTGGCCCTCTAGCCATGTAGCAGAAGTAACCACCACGATTTCCTTCCATCACTTAATAATTTGATGGCAGGTAGCAATATAAACAAGCTAATTATTATTCAGTTTCAGAATGTAAAAACTTTCTACTTCCATGCATGTTGTAAAACTCAACAATAAAAACAGCACAAGTGTCCAGAGTTAAAATGTTCCATTTTTAAATAGGCCTTTAGTTCAAACTAAATGGAAGGCCACTCATTCATTAAGAAAGAAAAATGAAGCTATCTCTTAGTTTTATTTAAATTAGCTCTAGATGTAAAATTCCCTGTGGTGAGAGGAAGAAAATGGCTATATTACTAACAGAAATTCAGGACACAACTTAAAGAGTTCTTATATGGTAATACAGGGTGCAAGTTAACATTAATGAAACAAGTCTTCACAAGAAATTTACATGCAAGTTAATAAAAATATTAAAGTATTGTAAAAATTTAAAGTATAAAATATTAAAGTATTGAGTATCAAGTATGTCTCTTCCAGTGCAGGCCATTACATTCATACCATACATTACACTATGTACAGTAACATACTTCCACATACATACTCATCTGTGCTATACTTAGCCACAAAGCTTAGTCTTCCTCACCACTGCATAGCTTTTGCCACATTCTTCCCTTTTGCTCTTGTACATCTATCTTTACTCAAAATACATCCTAGGTACATACTTATATATCTTAGTTTTACCTATTTTGATTTCTCCAATATTCCACCCTGTATCTCTTTCAATCTTATCATTAAAAACTATAACTCAGAACTATAGCTTTACTTTTATGTACACCTAATTTCACCTTGAAATCTCCATTATAAGCATTCACAATCATAAGCATCCCTTGTAGTTCAACCCCTGATTCACTAACCACAGCAATGTCATCAGCACACAGCAAACAACTCAGTTTCTTCCCTCTAACTTTCATTTCAAGCAGACAGTTAATTCTTCTGTGTATAAACTGAGCAGTAAGGAAAATAGAGTGCAACCCTGTTTCACTTCTCACCTGCCCAGTCATTAAACTTCTCCAGCAGTAGAGTGCATTTGTGTTTGCATACAGACTTTTTACAATGTTCACTATCTTCTCACTGAAGCCATTTATTTCCAGGATGTCTAACATCCTCATATGGTCTATTCCATCATATGCCATCTCAATTTTCCAAAAATGCCAGACATTTTTTTATGTTTTTTCAATAGTTCAACACACAAATTGTCTTCCCAATGTCAGTCTCTCTTAAAATCAATCTGTTGTTAATCTATTACCCTTTGTTCTTTCACATGTTTTCCCTTCAAAATCTTACTCTGCATCAGCCAGAGCAATAGTTTTATAGTTGTTTAGTCCTTTTATGCATGTACATCCATCCTTGTGCAATAAAATATTACATTCTTTCTGCTTACATGGGAATTTTTCACTCCATAACTCATCTAATAAACATTGCAATACTTTTATTACAGTCCAACCAACATGCTTGTAGAATTTGTATTGAATTTCATCAGAACAACTAGCTTTCCAATTTCCCACTTATTTCAAGAATTATTCAATCTTTTCATATGCAATTTTATCATTTATTTGCAACATATATTCCCAATTTAAATATTTACTGGTTTTTTATACAACAATTGCACATTCATCCCATAAATGTGTTTCCAAAAGTTCACAACTGCTTTCACCATTTGTGTCCCCTCACCCACTTTGTACTCATCAGCTATTAATTCATGGATTTGCACTTCACTGCCTCTTATTGCCTTGCATGAAATCATACTACTATTTAATTCCAACTGGATCCTTTTCCTTGAGATTTTCAACTTTGCATCTTTCATATTTCACTATGGCCTCATATATCATTTTCTTTACCCTTTTCACTTAGCTTTGTTGTTGTTGTTGTTTTTTGCCTAGCAGGTCATCCAGGGAGACTCAGGTGGGGGCAGATAGGAGGAGGGAAGCAGCTTGAGAGTGAAGGGACGTTGGAGAGGAAGGTTGCCGTGGACACCAGGTCCAGTCAGAGGTCCAGCAATGCCAGAGCTGAGCTTTATACTCATCCCATGCTCCCTGTCATCCGAATTCTGCAATCCTTTATCTTTTGTAGTTTTTGAATTTTATGTTGTTTCTTATTCACAATCATCCTTCTGGTTTGTGCACATTCATCTTTCTTCTCAATCTTTTTACTTTTCCTGTACCTCTTCTGCAATTCACCCTTTCTATCTTAGAATAGAATGAGGCTATAGGAACGAACCTTCTGGCCCATTCTTGGGTCGGATAATTACTTCTATAATTATTCGGTTGTTTACCCAAGTCCCATGCCGTATTTCTTGTCACGTCAACCATGTCGGCAGCAGGATTCAAGCCCGGGTCTTTCCGCTCGCAAGCAGATTCGCTCACCAGTCGACCAAGCTGGTGGTATTCGCTCACCAGTCGACCAAGCTGGTGGTTGAGCTTCTGCTCTGCTACATCATACAATTTTTTTGCTGTTTTTGTTAAAGTCATTCATATTTCTATTTTACTTTTATTTTCTGAACTCATTACAAAATTCTTTCACTGCTTCCAAATGCCAATTTTTTTTTCTACCCATCTTTTACATTTTCCTTTTCTACCATATTTATACTTGAAAACAAGCATTTGATGATTAGGATCAATTTCAAATTCATTTGTAACAACATATATTTTTGTTACATAGATGCATTGTTGCTTTATTCATCACAAAAACACAGTCAATTGCTGCTTTCCATTTTTTACTCTCACATCTATGTAAATTATTTTCTATTGACATTCACATTATGCAAACTCATTTCTCTCACAAAAATCAATGAATTTATGTAGGTTTTCATATACACTCATACCAGGTACGTATAACACCTATTCAGAAAAATATCCAACTATATACCATTACTTCTTACAAGCAACATCTGTGAGTTATTGTGTAATAAATGTTTAAACAAGTAGGTTTTTCACAATCTTTGCTCCAGTAGCAACAAAGTTAAAATCAATTGTAAAATACATAAGGAAAACTACAAAATCAATTTTCAAAACAAATACATGCAATAAAATAAAAATTCATTAAGGGAACATACAAACATTACCACTTAATATTACTCACAACAAACAGAAATATAGATCACAATAATGATGTAACATGGATTACATAATGGTTTAACATGCACATTTCTTCATCCACCAAATAAATAGTCCTAAACACAAACTTTTACAATATATAGTGTAGGTTGGCATTGACACCTTTACATATAGGAACGATCTGCGATAACTAATTTTAGTTTCACATGCAAAGGTGTTTTAAAAACACAATTTACTATCAAGATAATCAATCTTAAAGAACACAAGGTAACGGTATGTAAACAATTTGAACACTTTGGCGTAACAGAGAATTTCACAAATAAAACACACAATAAATGTAGAACTTGATCCAGTGCCAAAATAAGAGCCATTACATGAATGGGCTCTAATTTGAACAGCCAGGGTACCATTATCATCGAGACATAACAAACGACAGCGCCACCAACGGCTGTCTCGGGAACTCCTTCGATATTCAAATTCTTGTTCTTTCAAGTCACTCAAACTTCGTTACTGCGACTCAGGATAGAAGTCGTTCAAAATAATGTCAAGCCCCTGAAATCATGATGTTGTTGTTTTTTGTGCGTACGCAAATATCTTCTTATTTTTATCTTGAACTTTTCTCTAGTGTCACGTTTTACCTGGTTTCAGTATAACAAAAGTAGGACAAAAAAAGAAACAAAATGGCATTATTTGAAGACAATCTGGCTATCCCAGTGATGCCTCTACTTGGCTGGTTCTTTTGCAAAGAAAGACCAAGGATAGCCCTTGAGGAATTATTTTAGACCACCCTGGCACACAGGCGAAAAACTCAGGAATGCTACCCTTTTGCAGCCACCGTGGTCGAGTGGTCTGCGGCCTGTGTAAGGTATCAGGTCTCTGCTTCGGGCAGAAAGACCGCGGGTTCGAAACCCGGCCATGAATACGAGCTGTTTCTCGTTTCGCGCCGTGAGCTCGCACTTATCGGTAAGCCCATGGACACATCCCAAGATCGTCACATGGAGTTCACCATCATCCTTACTCTAAGAATGTTAACCCTAAGAATTCGAAAAACCAATGTACTAATGTCTATGTACTGTGTACTTGATTGGAAATAAAGGTGTTTGTTTGTTTGTTTGTATGTCATGAGTTAAGTTATTTCCATGAAATTAGAAAATCCTGTAACTATTAGCAAATACAAAACGAAATGTGTATTGAGCCGACATTGTGTTGCTCGCCCACTCAATAATGTTATCATCTTAGTGTTCAAATTTGATGAAGAAAACAAGTTCTAAGTTCTACCAATCTGCTTATTCACATGTTAGAAAAAAGCAATAAAATTATTTATTCAGTCAAAAATAGCAATTTGCAATTAAGCAAGCTAAAATAAAACAAAAAATTCAAACACCTTCAGCGTGTTTGATTGAGAATGAGAATTGGAATAGGATGAAAGCGAAAATGTCAAATGAGAAGCAGAAGTGAATAAGAAATCGATCAACTCGTTGAAGCCTGAAAATATTTTCACATTCTCCATTACGTTTGATAGACAGGCAGTCCAATTAAATAAGAATGTTAGTTATGAACAAATGTCGCAAACTTATGGTAAAATCGTCAGAATATTTCAAGCTTTGAACTTTTTAAACCTTAAAAACTTTGAACCAAAGCCCCTAGTGTCTTGCCAGGCATCACAAATAGCTTTAAAAATTACATTGATAAATGCACAATCGGTAAACGTGTAATACTTCAAGTTCCAGGAACTACAATTATTCCGTTTCTAAATAAGATGATCTGAAATAGATAAGTTCAAATATGGATATGACATGATGGAATAAAAAATAATACTAATAGTAAGAAACTCAAAATATACAAAACAACTAAATATTATTCCAATAAATAGAAGAAATAAGAGGGGACAACTTGCAATTTCTGATATAATTCTTTCATAAAATATGCTGCAATATTGGTTTTTGAAATGCCCTAAGATAAGTGGTATATGTTCTATACTTAGTAACATTATACTGCCCCGTATGCTTAAGCTGGACGCAATGCTTAGATATTAAAAACAAACACTCGCAGAACTGAAAGTATTATGCAACACTACAGTGACGTATACTTTAAAAAAATAATATAAAAAATTATTCTTCCAGTATTATTTTCATTACAGTTCGATGGCATAGCTAATACTATCTTAATGATTTCGCAAAATTCGTGAAAACGACATAAATGTCATGATACGTACACTTGCCACTTCGGAAAACATCTTGATGAACCAAAATACTTATCCACAAACATTATGACTTTGCATAATTAAGATAACATTCTATAGACATGAAAAATGTCTTAATTGACGATACTAAAATATCAAGTATAGATTCTATGGCTATATTCAAAACCGAGGCATTGTTTTAGTATCGGAAATAGAACATGACTTTACTTCGAGAAATATAGAAAGCGGACACCCGACTTCATTAAGCGAGTAGTGCACGCAATCGAAACTATGAGTTGAAATGCTCCATTGTTAATGATGTTCTTGACCTGAATCATGATTCAGTGTACATTAAATAATCATAAACCAATACTGCATTACACCACTTACATACATTCACCGAACAAAAGTCGCATTGCAGCGCATGAGATTTGTGAAAATTCATGTACCTAGTGTTCATTCTTTCAAAGTTTCAAAGAGGAAAAGAAATTTCCGAGCCGAGAAGGTTATAATTTATGCATTTTGATTCTGACGTGGTTGATGATGTTCGTGGATATTCGTGGTTGTTGATGTATTCGATTATAACAATATATTATGAATCACACTCTGGTATATTTCTACAAAATGGGATGCTACATATGTAAAAGGTTTTTATGAGCTATTAAATATGTCAAGAGGAATGATTGTACATCTGTTAAAAATTATTGAGCCCATGTAGTAAAATTCTGGTATATGAATTATGGAAATGACTTAATTCACGTAGCTGTATGGTTTAAGTGACCAGTGTTTGTGCTTCCACGTCTCCTGATTTAAGGGCTCGAATCCTCGCATTGCCCTCGAATTTTTCTTTGCTTGTGATGTAAGGACCAGGTAGACTGAGAGACTAAAAATCTTGAACTAACTATTTTCTCAAACATCAAGATCATCGCAATGTATCCCTACGAGCCTCTACCTCCCTCTATGTACAAGATGGACGGGAAAATTCATTGGAAGCATGATCACGAGTACCAAAATAACATTAATAATTTATAAACCATTATATATATCATGCATACCCAAATAAAATCAAGTTTTTTTTAACTTTTGCTGGCGCCTTCG
Source organism: Trinorchestia longiramus (assembly GCA_006783055.1). Taxonomy (NCBI): domain Eukaryota; kingdom Metazoa; phylum Arthropoda; class Malacostraca; order Amphipoda; family Talitridae; genus Trinorchestia; species Trinorchestia longiramus. The sequence continues at coordinate 25,893 of VCRD01000180.1, forward strand.
TAGCTTCTTGAACACGCATCTGTTGCTTAACAGTTAAGATCTATTGAAAAAGTCTAAAATTTCAATTGTGTTATCAAAACAGGTTGAAGCTTTTCAGAGACGTTTTAGATAACATACTTCTAACAAGATGAAATGTATCGCCACTTAAAACTTTTGCCAACTCTAATGTCGATTTCAAACAGAAAATAGTAAAATCCTTTCTAGCATTTAATCAATATACTTATTCGTCTTAACACTTTTTACTTTTGGCTGAATAAATAGAATTATTTATTTAGGATCTATGCCACAGTTATTCCTTTCAATCAGTTTTTTATCAAGATCATACTCGGTCATGTCGAAACAATTTAGAAATTGGCCTATTATTATGAATGATAGGCTATGCGAATTATGGTGAATTTACCTTGTTAGATTTCCATGATATATTTATTTACATGTATTTCACCAACCTTAAAATACTTTTACGACTTGAACTTCAGAAACATAAGCCCCGAAGAAGAGTTACGAGAGGATTTCAAAAAGTTTGTGGAAAAAGTACATAACTAAAAATTATCTGAAAAGATTTTGATGTCAATTCCCCGGAACGTTCTTGTATCAACATATTCTCATATGAACCCTTAAATGAATGTTGCAGCGAGGCAACAACCGCTCAAGCAATATGACCTCTATCAAAATCGAGGCCAAGACAAACATCAAATTCATGGTGAAGCTTGGGTGGAAGAAAAGCCAAATCATTGACTCTCGGAAACAAGTTTATAGTGACAATGCCCCAAAGAAATCAGCAACCTACATATGGATTAGTCATTTCAGAAGTGGAAGAAATGAGATTGAAGATGATTCCCGCAGCGGCAGGCCAAGCACATCAGTTTGTGTGGAAAACATTGATGGTGTTCGCAACCTCATTGAAAAGGATAGATGAATAACCACTGAATCAGTAGCAGATACACTCAATATCTCCGTGGGTTCTGCACACACAATTCTAGTGGATAGTTCGGGGCTGAGCAAGCTCTCCGCTAGATGAGTTCCGAGGCTGTTGCGTCCAGATCAGCAGGAAACAAGGGTAGATCTTTCTATGGAGATTTTGAACAAGTGGGGCGAGAACCATGAAACTTTTCTGCAGAGAATTGTGACCAGGGATAAACATGACTCTACCTGTACGATCCCGAGGACAAAACTCAATGGAAGCAATGGATGCCCAGGAGTGGAAGTGGGCCTGCCAAGGCAAAATCTGAACGTTTAAGAGGAAAGGTTATGGCCACTGTCTTCTGGGATGCAGAGGAGACCTTGTTGGTTGACTTCTTCAAGGACAAGAAAACAATTAGAGATGTTTACTATAAAGGCATTTTGAAAAAATTGTCCAAGGAAATCGCAGAAAAACGCCATGGAAAGCTGCATCGGCTCGATCTCTTCCACCACGACAATGTATCCGCGCACGGCGCTCGACAGACATGAGCTGTGCTACCCGAATTTCGATGGAAAATCATTCGAAATCCACCTTATACCTCCGACCTAGCACCATCCGACTTCTTGTTATTTCAAAATCTCAAAAAGTCATTAAAAGGTACCCGCTTTCCACAGTTTCCATCAGTTGAAGATGTAAACGAGCTGCTTTGACATGGTTCAATTCGCATGACTCAGTTTTACACAGATGGCCATAAAGGCTGGTATCAACGTTTGCAAAAGTATATTGACTCAAGTGGAGCATATCCTGAAAAGAACATGATAACTTTGACCGTTTTCTCTTTTTCCTTTTTTTTTCAGAAACTTTTTGAAGCCCCCTCGTAAGTATTTCAAATAAGTCGAAGGAATTCGATATTCTAACCCAAAATTTTTCTTCATGTAAACTGTTTACATGAACTGTTTTCAGGGAGGAATGACAAGAAGCGTGTACCTACTTATTCACTTTAGGAGCTTATTTAACTTGCACTTTAAATACAAAAAATAAAGGCTTCATCTTTTAGTTCGTATTGTGATGGAACTAATAGCCACAACAAAACAGGTCTTCAGTTTAAATCAGTTTTGCGTATAGAAAACTTTCTCATTGCTATCTAAAAAGGAGAGTTTTGGCTAAACTAAATCATTAGAGGACCTTGTTCAATTTATACACAACAGTACTTCATTTTTACCTCATTATTTTATTAAGGAGACATTTTTTAATCAGAGCATTTTCTGCTCAAGTCAGAGCCGTTTAAAATTCTAAGTCGCTGTTAGACAACATTGAAAATAAGTTTATTTTAACGATATTGTGAAGTGTGTTATTTTTCAATGTTAGTTTATGCCTAAATACATAGGAAGAAAAGTGCTGACCCGATGGAAAATGTTTTACCTTTGATTTCTCAATTTGAATGAAAGTGTTTCCCTACGTTCAATATACGAATATTTGTGCGTGACGCTTTCGGTCGTAGCGCGGGCTTTTTAAAAAAGTAGTGAATGACAAAGTTATTCAATCCGTAGATTTAATATTTCTATTGATTTGTGTTTTTTCAGAGTATTGAAAAAACTGAGACAGAGTTTTTCTGAAAGGTATAATGACTTTCAAATTTTTGATTGTGTAGTTTGTTTATTAAAAGTTTGACTTTGAATATCACGAGTGAGTGACATTGGGTCAGTGTTGGGTGGGTATCGCCTTAAGTGAATAATTCAGTTACTGGCAAGAAATTTAACATCTCGGAACTCGGAAGACTGGACAGAAGGTACAATTTTTTCAGCGACTATTTTACAAGCAATAATTCATGAAGCAACAATTTCTGAAGCGACAATTTCTGAAGCGACAATTCCTGAAGCAACAATTCCTCAAGCAACAATTCCTGAAGCAACAGTTTCTGAAGCAACAATTCCTGAAGCAACAATTCCTGAAGCAACAATTCCTGAAGCAACAATTCCTGAAGCAAAAATTCCTGAAGCAACAATTCCTGAAGCAACAATTTCTGGAGGTCAAGAATGAAAAGGAATGCAGTTGTTGAGCGTCGCATAGCTGCTATTCAATAAGAATTACGTGACGTCATGTGTTCTGGACTCACACACCTGCCACTGACGGGCACTGCGACCTCTGAAATGAAGACAACGCGACCAACGAGACACTGACAGGTGAGTCAGAATACTCTTCATTGAGAAGTGAGGTGAGTTACTGCTCAGTATTGATTGTATTGTGTGCAGTATTGATCAGTATCTGCTCAGTATTGATTGTATTGCGTGCAGTATTGATCAGTATCTGCTCAGTATTGATTGTATTGCGCGTAGTTTTGATCATTATCTGCTCAGTATTGATTGTATTGCGCGCAGTATTGATCAGTATTGACCAGTATCTGCTCAGTATTGATTGAGAAGTGAGGTGAGTCAGATACTTCTTATCAAAATGTAAGCCACGTTTTTGCATGGTGATTTCTTGCTTTTGTTGTGGGGGAAGCATTTAATTAGCAATGAAGGAAGAACTCCGCTAAACACACCTCAACGTGCGTGCACTCACCTACTGAAAAACGGACTTATTTGACGAATACCGGGCGTCATTTCCACATCAGTTCTCTCTTTTCTTTCATAGTTTTAATGAATGACCTTCCGAATATTTTAGTGGAGGTTAATACGGTAAAAATACAACGGCAACATTAGCGGTGTGTTGCTAGCATTAACAGTGTGTTCCTGACTAAAAAATTTGATGTTCTGGACTGTTGATTTGCCTCACTTGTGCCAAGGGATGTATTATATTTACTGTGCAGTGATACAACACAGTGTGTTCTGTTACATCATCGTCATGATCGCTTCTCCACCACCAGCCTTTGTTTGCTTACTAGCACCCCTCTATTCTTCTATTATTTTCAAAAATCAACACGTCAAAATGAAGTTTTGTCGCTTTTAATTCCTAAACTTCACACTAGGTACTTCAACTCATTTCAACGCTCAGGACAGCTTATGCTGTCAATATTATTCTCGTCCTTTGGAATATGAGCATGAATCATGTTCCTAAATCTACCTTCATAGGCAGTCAAGCTTAACTTTTCTCTGCTCGGACCAACTCTCTTCAGGGCCCGTTAACTGAATGGGGCCGTTAAGACCGTGCTTTAAGGCTTCATCGATACACAGAACTCCACACAGAAAGCGCTCCTTGCTGCTCCTTGTATTTTCCCTGCATTTAAAGACGCCCAGCTTCAGTTTCTGTAGTGGTTTTTCTTATTGCTGTAATTCATATCTATTGGAAATTTTGCAGCACGTACTAAATACATTAATTGAACTTTACGTCGTTTAACTGCTGTGTTGTGGCTGTGCAGTGCTTGAAGCATGTAACTCTACATCAAGCGCTCAGGAGGAATGCATTGCCGGTACAGAATCATAATGGATAGGATACTGTAGAACTCGAAGATGTTTGAATGCTAAATTAAGTAATTAAATAGAAGGAGCTTGGACAAAAAACTATTTTACTAGGTTTCGACTGCGTGTGTATTGTGTAACTGTCTTTTAACACACAAATATTTAGAACATTGTACTATTCGTTTGCATAATACCTGGAAAGACAAACTCGGTGTATACACGTTGACATATGGCTCTTAACGTTGAGATTTTTCCTTAAGATGTGTACAAAGCAAAGGAAGCTGATTGCTCCAGGAAGACGAGGGAGATACGTAGAAACCTTTAAGTATTCCAGTCAGATGGAAATTTATTCATATATTGGATCGTCTGGCTGATGCTGTTCGTAGATTTCAGTCGATAATAACTTTTAAAAGTTATCTATTGCCTAAATGTATCGAAAGATAATCTACAATTCAGTCCGGTAAGCGCTTAGCGATGAACATCCTTGTCCAAAATCATTGGTAAAGAAGTTGTTTTTAAAATTTCAAAAATTGCCGGTGTTTATCATTTTGAGGTCAAATATGCACGACGTGCGATTTTGTTCGATCGGATGAAGTAATTCAAAATAAATAAATGCAGAAACGAGCAGATTGTGGAGACGGAATTTAAAACTAAGAGCTACAACCATGCGAATATTCATTTGTATTCAGTGCCCCGCTGCACGCTGGGAGTAAAGGTGGGTGAAAGGAAGCATCATACAAGCAAAGTGAGGCAAAATGATCTCACAAGTATGTAGGTGTAGATATAGCGTGATAAGCTAAACGATGAAAATTGTGTTTACGAATCGAAAGTGTAGTAAATGATACAAAATTACTTGACGTGTATACTTCGCGCCATAATGAGCACATTTTCGGTCTGTACAATTGACGCTGACGTATTCTAGCTACTGTTAATGCACATATCATCCTAATCAGGGTCTTATTATAGCCGGTCAAATAACAGCTGGTTCAGCTTTGCGAGGACTTAGTGTCAGGTATTTAACACGTTGAGTGCGATACGACCCGCCGGTGGGTCACTCAGGTTAGGTTCTATAATTTTTTCAAGGCTTTCTAGTGACTGTGTGTACAAAGTAAAGATTTGCACCAGCTAGGCAATCGCAGGCAACGTGTTAATTTGTGACAACCCTGTGGCCGTGAGGACGGTCCGTGTGACCCCTCATGTCCATGTAGCCTCAGACGCAACTGTTGGCGATGCTCTAATGGAGCTCGATACGATAGTGTCATGCTGTATTTCTTGCAACTTAATGTTAACCGTCAGTGTCCAGTTATCAGTAGGTTAAATTTTTACTTTGACTGTCCACTGAACCCTTCTACGACCAAATTATTTTCATACTGATCAAAATATTACCTAAATTACCATTTATTTTTACTAATCTCTATGTAGTTTTGCCGTAAATTTTGAGCAAAACATTTAGAATATGGGACTAAAGGGAATGGTTTTTAAAGTTTGTTTGGGATATATTAACCCAACGTTAGCGAAAGAGTTAACTAGCTGACGCTGTTTCCTAATTGCATCTGTCCATGTAAGTAGACGTATGGTTTTTTTTATTTATCTATCTATGATGATTACTGTCCACATATCAGTTCTGTGAAGCACTATCTGCAGTGACAGTGTGATCACGCTGCAGCCACATCGCAGTCACGGTTTACAGGTTAATGCAGTGTTGATACTGACAATATACCTGATGCTGTTATGCTGGTAGCAGTAACTTCACTCATCTTTAATTGTTCTTCGAAAATGTAAATACTTCGATACTCTTTAAATGGAAGTGAAACGGAAAATATCATATTTCACCATAGAACATTCTGGATGCAAATTGAATTTAAAAGCTTTCTTTTATACTTGACAAGAAAAAATTGCCCTGCAACCAACACACCGACTAGGCACACGAGTCGGGAACCAGTTTTGAGGTCCTGCAACCCAAGCAAGGAGCGGGTTTTAGCAAATGTTCGTGAGAAACTCAATCCTGGCAGAAACACAAGGCGTGTGGGCTTTGGTGCTGCGCTTCTATAAACGTGGCGTGTTTAATCCTTTATCGTACAAATGGACCCTGAAGTCCTCTTTGAAAAAGTGTGCTAAAACAAAATCTAAGGTGTTTGTCAGCTCAGCACTGCATTCAACAGTTGTACGACTCTCAGAACATGTTACGGTTTTGCTTGTTTAGACGTAGTCGTCAGTGTGATCAGCCAGTGAACACAGTGTGCTTGTGTTGCATTCTTCTTTTATGTATGTCGTGTTTATTTGGGGCTTCGAAGACTAGTCTATCTAGCCCTTGAGTTGCATTTCTCTCTTCGGGAAAAATTGTGGTCGGTGAAGAGTGAGGTGCAACTGGAAGCGCAGATCAGGTCTTTGCAGCAACTAGAGTGGTGTTTTTTTCATGCCCCCGTTGAGAAAAATGTGTCTAACATCCTCACAATTAACTGAGAATTGTTAAGCGTTTCAAAATGAACGTTTGTTATTTTCTTGGCACAATTTTTGTACTCGAATTGAAATTTTTCATGCCTCGTGAGACTCAAATATTATTTACAGAAATTTGTTGAAATTTTCCCGATATGGAAGTCCGTAATACCATCGTCTTGTTTCCCTACGACCGTAAATTATATAGAAGTTTCTTCACCTTTTTTAATCAAAATTTTCACAAATTTTGGTCCAATACGAATTAAGTGAAAATTGCCGCAAACAATTACATCGACTCGGTCTCACTGAACAGAGTACTTCATTTGAGGCTTGGAAAAGTCCTCGTTTTGGCTCTCGTATTTCTGTAGCGATGAACCACCGCCCATGTAGAAATATTTGATGTTCTCAGCATTTTTTTGTGCTACGGTGCCCCGAATCTCATTGGAATTTTATTTCACGGAGAAAACCCGAGTTTTGTTTCTGTTGAGGAATATTTTTGCATGCCTGAATCAAGAATTTCTTGTTCAAAAATATTCTGTTTGACGCTCAGGGAAGTGCGCAAAAGACCCAAGTTTGCATCGCAAAGAGAATGAATACAAATTTAAGCGTGTGTTTATTTCCCAATATTCTTTGGAAAAAATTAACGGATGTAATGATTTGGCCTCGTGAAAAGACTCATTTTAAACCTAACCTTCATTAGATTTGAAGTCGTGAGCTCAAGCCAAGTTACTATGTTAGACCTCAAGACGTATTTTCGAAAGAGCGACTTGTGGGCAGATAATCGATTTTGTAAAGACGTGTAATTTTTCAGTGTCATGAGGGAGGATTGCAGTTTATCGTGTGTATTAGAGCAGCGAGTTGGGGAACACATCATGTCTATCTAGACTCATATCAAAACTCTGTTGGGTAGACGTTATTTATCACTGAAATTCATCAGTTTATCGTGTGTATTAGAGCAGCGAGTTGGGGAACACATCATGTCTATCTAGACTCATATCAAAACTCTGTTGGGTAGACGTTATTTATCACTGAAATTCATCAGTTTATCGTGTGTATTAGAGCAGCAAGTTGGGGAACACATCATGTCTGTCCAGACTCATATCAAAACTCTGATGGGTAGACGTTATTTATCACTGAAATTCATCTATTAGAGCAGTGAGTTGGGGAACGCATCATGTTTGTCCAGACTCATATCAAAACTCTGATGGGTAGACATTATTTATCACTGAAATTCATTACATATTTGTTCATCTGTACTATGGTGTTGCGGATAGTTAGAACAGTGAGGTCATCTTGAAGCACATCGACTGTCCCTCTGTGTACTGTCTTTCTTTCTTTACTTTCTTTCTGTGACACACAAACGAAGTATCATTAAGCTTTACGAAATAGAGACAAAGATACAACTTTACATTAATAAAGTTATGCATTTGTTACGTTCAGTCGCTCTCGAGTAAAAAGAACTGACTTTCATTCATCAATTTTTAGCCCACAACTTTGCAGGTCATAATAATTAATTGTGGAGGGAAAATCTCTTCAATTTTAATAAGTGATCGTGGAATTTACAAAAGAAGTTAAATTTCGGCTAATCTTATCAGAACAAGGACCGTACAATGGAACATAAATATGAATAATATGACGTTAAATAGGAGTTTTAAAATCGATGGCAGGATTAACGCAAGGATTATGCTGGCAGCTTAGAGGCACAATTTCATTAAAATACTGAAGCTGAGTCCTTGTTGAGAGTAGAGAGGATAAAATGTTTAATATTATCAAAAACACACCATGTGATCCAAAGAAAGAGAATTCGTATACAGGAATTGTAGCGTATTGCCTGATGACGCTTTGGGAAATGAGTCAAATACGACAAATGTGTGTCATGTGTAGAAAATGTGAGTCAAATACGACAAATGTGTGTCATGTACAACAAATGTGTGTCATATACGACAAATGTGTGCCATGCACGATTAATGTGTATCATATACGACAAATGTGTGCCATGCACGATTAATGTGTGTCATATACGACAAATGTGTGCCATGCACGATTAATGTGTGTCATATACGACAAATGTGCGTCATGTGGGGGAATGTAGTAAAGTACGACAAATGTGTCATGTAGGAGAAATGTAGTAAAGTATGGCACAATGTGTGTCATGTACGACTAATGTGTGTCATGTACGGCTTAAATTGAATTTTGTATAAGATTTGACCATACCACATGTAGTGGAGAACATACTACACAAGATCTATATTACACAAGATGTTCAATAATTATAGTTCTACTTGTGTAGAACTATAATTATTGAATTATACTCGTGTGTAAAATTGATTATATATTATTTATTTTGACACTCTGCTTTATTTACAATTTTTGTATTAATGAAATCATACGTTTCCAGACTGGTTATTATTAATTATTACCATTGCTTAAGATTTAGACAATTGTTCAGCTATTTTAGAGTTCCATAAGGCGATAAAATCTCCAACGGTTATCACTAAAGCCTTGAAAATTAACAGAATGCTTGTTTGGAAAATGTTAAAGTTGTTCAAAGTGACTTAACAAGTGAGGAGTAGGCTTGGATAAAGTTGTTTTCAAACTGCTAGAACCTCAAAACTGGTAAAATCCGCATGAGAAAAGCCCAGGAGAAACCCAAAGAGATCCCTCGTAAATCTGGCCAAAGAGAGGAGTGTATCCGTCGGAACCATGTTCACTATTCTCCACATAGACTTGAAGACCTCTACTTACAAACATCAAATAAAACAGCTAATATCTGCCAAAGCTGTGGACAAACGTCTTTCAAGACCTAAAATCCATTTGTCTCATATCCGTAAATGCACGCTACCGAAATTCGTGTTCAGTGACGAGAAGAAATTTGATGTCCAGCAAACCGTACTAAATGAACGATTTTGTTTGGGACGGTGAGATTGACACTCAGGTAGTGACGCGAAAGACAAAGATCACTTGGACCAGGATTACTGAAACCGGAACTAGTCCATTCATTTTTGTGGAAGAAGGGATTAAAATTAATCAAGAAACTTACCGCTGCTACATTCTCGCAGAGTCATCATTGCCTTGGGTTACAAATAATTTAAAAAACACCAGTGCCATTTTAGAAAAACTCAGCACCCTCACATGAAGCTAAGAAAACAGAAAATTCGTTGGCATCCAAAAATTTTCCTCACTTCATTTTGCAAGAGGAATGGCTTCTTTCATCGCCAGAAATGAATCCTTTCGATTATGACATTTGGTTTATACTGAAGAGTAAGGCTTTAGCAACATATCACCAAAATTTGGAGGCACTGAAGTTAAAATTCATACTGAAATGAGTAAAAAACTTATCAAAAAGCCATTCATGAGTCGTGCAGGTCCATTCTCAAAGCGGCTTCAGCTTGTTAGCAATGCGGTGTATTGAATAAAATGTGTTAATTTCCAAGTATTACATATTCAACTAGTATTTTATTTTTGCTGCATGTGCAAATATTTGTTTAGTTAATAAACGTAGGCTCTAGCGTTACAGATTAATTAGTGAACAGCCAGTAAATTAATAACTGTAAGAAGGTATTACTTCAACTGTGTGCTGGATCCACTGCATGTGAGAAAAAATGAAAACGAAGATATATGATGGACAATTTTCAGCTTTCTGGTCTTATCTCGTTTGCCCTGGAGGAGATTTTTCACATTGAGAGACAGAGCACGCTTACTATTCGTTGCCTGCATCATACGAGTAGATGAATTTGAGCATCATAGTTGAATTTGAAAGCCCGGTGGCTTGGTCCCACTCCTACCCCTCTTCCTCAGAAGCCTACTACGCCTCCCTTCAAGGGTTTTAGCGAAGAGCGTCGAGTGCTGCCAGCAAATCCCTCTGATTCTCTTCAAGGAGACGAGAACTGGTCCCCGAACTGCAATTTAATTTAGGGCTGGATGAAAACTTATGCGCTACATCTGGTGAGTGACGAAGTAAAGGAAGGTAAATACGAACGGAGGGGGTGAGATTCAAGATCCGAATGATTGCTTCCGGACGTACGGTTTTTGTAATAGCGTTGTATAATATCGTTGAGATGTGACGACTTTCGTGCAGGTATGACGCAGTGCATTCAGCTGCGGCATCTTAATATTATGTATCGTGGAGACTCATCAGAAATTAAAGAGCATACACCTTTTTTGTTTCGTGTGTGTACGACAGGATATAAATACGACAAGGATACAAATTTACCAAACCCGTGTCCGAAGCTACCTCGGTAGCCAATACAGCACACGAGTGTGAGGTCGGTCAGGTTGAGGAGTATGTGAGAGATCGACCTATTGAATCGAATCTTAGCACTCTAGAGTTTGGATGATAACAAAGACTACTATCAAGAACCATCAACGCTTTTATCTATTTCTCTATTGCACAATGTCTGCTATACATTAGTAGTTGATATCGAAAATTTTGTATAACTATTAGAACTGCTCGGCAATAGAGTATAATTGAAAGACATTGACTTGATCTAAATTCACTTTATTTTTACTTTATTCGTTTTACAAGCGTCGAGCTCTCGTGCATAAATTGAAAATAATAGTTAAAACACAATTCATGAATAAAATCTCTATACACTTTTTTATTCCTGTTTAAAATTTCCGAGAAATTTCGAATGAATAAAAAATTCTGAAGAAAATGTTTAATTCTGACTAAATATTAATTGGTAATTCATAACTAGTTTAATTAATAACATTGTGCAGTGGTAAAAGCGTCTTACTTCTCCAATGAAAAAGTTTTTAATCTTGTGTCTAAAGTAAATTTTTCTCGTAATTAATTATTTCCTCTCTTTAGAATCTTATTTTCGAAGGTCCTTGACAAATTAAGTTATGGGAGCTGATAGGATCGCGGGATTATTTTTTCTTATCAAGGAAATTGTGTCCAAGCTGGGCGCAGCATAGACATCAAACAGATCACTTTTTCAATTAAAGGTGTGTGAAGTGAAGTGCGGGTTAATGGAAAGAATTCTATTTATCAATTTATAGATGATTCTTCTGTTGCAGATAATATTAAAATATAAATTGGTGAAAAAATTACTTTAAGTGACTTCAAAACGTTAGTTGTAATAGTTATTTATATAATCTCTATATTGTTGCCCTTCTTCTGCGTTTTTAAATAAAAGGCAGGTCAAACATTATTTCTATTAAGGAATGTCAGGTTTACCGTACATATTTTAAACATCCAGTCACGTATACAAAGAGTTTGCCCTAACTGAAAGCTGTAAAATGTTGAATATTTGAAATTAATGGCATTAGTTTCATACAGTACATACTTCGAGTAAAGGAGAGTAACTGGTAAAGAAGCTAAAAAGAAGAAGAAAACGAAGAAGAAGAAAAGAAGAAGAAGAAGGAGAAGAAGAAGAAGAAGAAGAAAAAGAAAAAGAAGAAGAAGAAGAAGAAGAAAAAGAAGAAGAGAAGAAGAAGAAGAAGCAGAGTGACTGGTAAAGAGGGTAAAAGACTGCAACCTACTCAGAGATCTTAAGATGTAAATTGAGGAAGTAGTTCTTATTGAAGTCGTGAAATTATATCATTTAAAGAAACCAACTAATGTAGAGTTGAAGGCAAAGACAAAGTTTTGCATCGCGGAAATCTTTGAAACTCGTGTGTGCTGAGGGTCATAGCGGCACCAGTCCTAATTCCACTCTTCTGTTCTTAAGTCGCCGTGTCAGATGAAGTTCCATGATCAATATCAGTCCCTCAAATAAGAAGTCTCGAGTTTAAGATTTTATTTAATTTCTCTCAATCATAAGTAAGGCTCTTTACAAAAGTGACCTTTTGTTATGTGCGAATTATATTACCTGAATTAAGTTTCAGCTTTCTGCAAGTTTACAAAAAACGTATTCAAGTGGCAGCTATTGGCAAGCCATGACGTGTACTAGTTGTCCAGATCAACAGTTTCTGGCCAAAATGAACTCGTTGTAATACCCATTGGAGCTTACAACAACTTCTGTTAACTGGCTCATGAATTTTTCCCTGCATGGTTTTCCCTGCATTTTCCCTGCATGGTTTTCTTACTGTAAAGTGAAAAGCAAACACAGCTTGACCGTCGTCAGTGCTGCTCTGGCCACTGAAGGAGCTTTGATTTTCAGGAACTCTTCAGCCAGCTGTCATCACTCCAACTCGGAACTGTGAATAACAGCGGCAAAAAAATATACTTGTTGTGAATTTACATTATTAACACGTTTCCTGCGATGGGACCCACCGGTGGGTCACTTAGGTTAGGTTCTATAATTTTTTCCAAGTCTTTTAGTGATTATGTGTACAAAGTAAAGATTTGTACCGGCTAGAGAATCACAGGAAAGTGTTAAGTGTATCAGGCCATTTTTCTTTATATATGATTCATATTTTCCGTATCAACGAAAATAGATAGAATGTGTCATGGAAGCGCTGATTTTTTCTGAATATTAGGGAAGCGAATTCTGGAAAAGTCGATATCTCCCACCATGTTTTTCTAAACGTATGTGTGGTTGAAGATTTATTCCCACGCAACTGAAATGATAGCTTCAACTGCACAGTATATGTACAATACCTCAATAGCAAACATCGCTTCGACTACGGAATACCGTGAGACTAATGAAATTTGTTGATATATGATGTATTATCATGGCAGCCTTTAATGACTGAATAGAATCAATTTCACATTCGCGTGAGCATTTTCATCGAAGAACTGCAAAAATGTCACTGAAAGTCGAGAGGATAATTTTTCCACGTTAAATGGACACTCAAAAGATCTGCAGGATCATTAAGGAACGACACCATTAATCATTTGACCGAGATTACTGGGTGTCAGGGAGCAACGAAAAGGCGTCGATATAGCGTGGACGCGCTCATTTTTTCCTGATATTTTCTTGTGAAATGTGGCCTAACTTCAAGAATTTAAAATAAGAGCTTTTTGTGCCGTTAACAATGAAATATAATATAATAAAGTTCAAATGAATTAATTTAAGTGTACTAGGGCAATCAAGAGTTGGGGTAAATTATTTTTCAAATTCGTCTAAGCACAAATAGACGTCATTATTTTTGCAATATCTTTTAGAATTCAATATGAATTACTCAAACGATGATAAAAAATAAAAGTAAATACGAATAAAGAATACGAACAACATACTTAGTGTATGGGAGTGAGAAAGTAGCATGCAATGAATATCTAAATCATTGCATTTAGTACTGAGTTGTAGGAAGTGTTGCACAGAAACGAAGCAACCGCCAGCTGGGCATGTGATGGACAATGCCTCGGTCAGGCGTGAGTCAACCGCACCATTACTGCTATTTCTGCAAATTTTGCATTCGTTCAAACATATTCTTCCTTGTGCGTTACTGAATCAACAGTCCTGGACGCAGGAAGGACTTAATGTGTGACTAGGTAAGTGTTGCGCTGGTGCTGGCTCCAGGATTGATGTGTGACTAGGTAAGTGTTACGCTGGTGCTGGCTCCAGGACTGATGTGTGACTAGGTAAGTGTTACGCTGGTTCTGGCTCCAGGATTGATGTGTGACTAGGTAAGTGTTACGCTGGTGCTGGCTCCAGGATTGATGTGTGACTAGGTAAGTGTTACGCTGGTGCTGGCTCCAGGACTGATGTGTGCTCGAGGTAGTGCAAGGTACCAGGGCTTGTAGCTTCTACGTTATGATTATACCCCGAAAGAGAAACTGGGAAGTCTTTTTTTCGAATGTAATGTACTTATGTGATGAAGAAGCTGTCTTCTCACACGTGCTATCAAAGTATAATATGCTTTATTTGTAGTCGTTCATATTCGTGTTCGATTTTGTTTGTTACAACTTCCCTTTTAATTTTACAGCTCTGTGTTTCGTTCCCCCTGCCCTTAAAATGAAGCTCTTATTGACTTTCTCTTCCTCATTCTAGAACTCATGTGAGGTGTGGGTGTGGTTGATGCCCGAACGACGAGTTTCCGAGTATTTTTATGAAACATTCTTTTCAAGAATTATCTTGATCATTTCCTTTTCATTTCATTATCTTGATCATTTCCTGTTCATTTCATTATTTTGATCATTTCCTTTTCATTTCATTATCTTGATCATTTCCTTTTCATTGCACTCGCAATACGGTGAAGTGAGATCTAGATCTAGTTTTATCTTGTTTTGCATCATTGCAGGAGTCCTATGAACTTCTCTATTATTCTGCCAATCATAGTCCCCCTCATCCTACCAAAAATAACTCTACTTTCATCTCTTCTTTGTAAAAAAACATCGCTTATCTCTATTGATGAGCTCCCTAGTATTTCAAGGACCAGCATTTATACTGACATCCTCGACCAAAAGTCTTTTCCCAAGGCAACGTCCTTTCGTGATAACATTAATTTTATATTGAATTGAATGTAATGATCATCTTGGAATAATCGCTCTTGATTATCTTGGTGTATATTTCGCTATTATTTAAACCTAATTAGCAATCTTTAAAGCCCTTGGCCAGGGCTTCGTAGAACGGCGGAGATAAATTTACTGTGAACTCTACAGTGCTTTAAAGTTTTCAAAGCTCTTCAACTATTAACTTTCTCGAAATTAATGTCTGGAAATGTTTTGGTAAGACTCGTGGTTCTAATAAACCAATAATACAATACTTTAAGCCAAGTGAGATTGTTTAGCTTTTGTCATAATAAAATACCACATAACAACTGAAGTCTAAATAGAAAAAGAAAAAATCGAATATCTCTAAAAATACAACGAAGTAAAGTTGATAGTGCGACGTAGTAATTGCCCATATTGTCAGAGAAATTAATTTATAACAATGAATTATGCATTGTTATTATACATTGAGTGTACAATAATTGCATCATTCTCAAATTATATTGCATTTTGATTAATGGTTGGGTATGTTGGGTATATGTTTATTGAGTTCATATATGTTGGGTACATGAATGTTGGGTACATGAATGTTGGGTACATGCATGTTGGGTACATGTATGTTGGGTACATGCATGTTGGGTACATGAATGTTGGGTACATGTATGTTGGGTACATGCATGTTGGGTACATGAATGTTGGGTACATGTATGTTGGGTACATGCATGTTGGGTACATGTATGTTGGGTACATGCATGTTGGGTACATGTATGTTGGGTACATGTATGTTGGGTACATGCATGTTGGGTACATGTATGTTGGGTACATGAATGTTGGGTACATGCAAGTTGGGTATATGTATGTTGGGTCAATGTACAATGATTGTATATATTTTCCATATGTGAATATTGGGAACACAACTGGACACGAATAGCATTTCATGGGGAAATATCAGTATCTTTCAGCTGTCTCGAAAGATGTTGGCCAAGAAAGGCAGTTTTTTCTGCTTTATTGTGATGAAAGCTAGTTTATTGCATTGAAGTGATGGTTAAATGTTGTACGAGCTATGAAATACTACTAATAAAGACAAAAACGCCTTAATTCGAAAGTTCTTAGTTTCTTGAAGTTGCAACATGAACTTCAGACAACTGTTTCACTCAGCAAAACTTTTGACTCCTCAACTCAAATATTCTCCAGATGCGACTTGATATTAAACATTACCCACGTATAGCGACTCTAAGTCGTGAATTTTTTTCTTTAACTGCCGTTGTTCTGATTGGTAAATAAACTGATGTCAAGTTTCCCAAAGATATGCAGTGGAAATCAAACAAGGTGCCTACCGTAGTAAAATACTACCGATAGTTGAGGCCTTCAAACACTGCAAAGAAGTGCATGAGAAATGCAAGCCAATTGTTTTTCTAAATGTACTCTTTAGTTGAGTTTGAACTCTAATAAACATACAAATTCACAAAGAAATTTTCATCAGAACTACACAAATACCGAACTACACAAATTTTTAAAACTACTCTCATGGTAAAAATGCTGTATATTCGACATAAGGTATATTCAGTATATAAGGTATATTCAGTATATTGGACATAAGGGCAGAAAAACATCTCTCAAATCATTCTACTCTCCAGTCAAGCGTAGTTAAGGGTCTAAACAATGAATATCCATATGAGGGTTGAATTACCTCTTGCTTTGTGTCTACACAGCAGTAATTTTATTCTCTCTTCGTCTCGCTCAGAACATTATCACACGATAGAATGAACTTCCAATAAACATTGCCGCATCATATACTGCATAGAATATTCACCTGCTTTCCGTATCCAAGAGTCCATTGTTTTTTTTTCGAGTTTTGTTCAGACAACCTGAACACGGAAACACGAATGGTTTCCAATCGGCAGGTCAAATACTTTTTTAAAAAAAGTGGGGTTGGTTTTGTAGGTGCTCCGCAGAGTCTGCCTCTCTCACGGTCATTGCGTTCAACAAATGTAGTGCTTTGTTTCACTTCAGTAACGTCAGGTGTTGCCGGCACAGTCCTTACTTCTTCTCCGCTTACACTTCCCGACGGAGACACTCTAGTTTTACTGTGAAGTCAAGGAAATTCAACTTGAAATGCACATTGCTGAAAAAATCAAGTCGCCAAATTCAGGTTGTTAGTTATTTTTTATTTAGTTGTTCCTAACGAGGTGCTCATTCGAAAAAATATCGTCTTGTGAAAGGAAATCTCTTCAATTGGGAACAACTGTGAAAAATTTCCTCGAGCACCAGCATCCTTGAGACAGATTGAGGCGATTTGCTCAAAACTTGGTTGCTGTGGACGGGGATAAATACGAGCACAGGACTCGCGCGCACAGGTCTTTTGCTCAGCAGAACGAGGGCTAGCATCACAGACGTTGTGGCGGAGCTTCTACTCAGCTATAATGTCTTGGATTACATCACAGTTCCTGGATTTGGCAGCAAAAATGTTAAAATCCAGGCCAGATCTGAGTAGTGAACACATAGGAGTTTCCATTTGTGTTAAGACGTTGCCTTTGTTCTACGATTTGTCTGCTCTTTATCGTTAGATGTCTACCACCGAAGACATCTCCCGAGAAAATGAACAGGTTTGATAGAGATGCTGAAAATAATGTACTGCTACACGGCGATTGCGACGGTCGGGGTATTTTAATGATGAGTGCTAACTAAAGGGTAAAAATGTGAGATTGAATGAGATTTTTACCTGATACAAATTTGGAACACGTGCACATAGGTTTATAATGTCTTGAAATAGCGAACTCAGCAGTGAATGCTAAGGACAAGCAATACTAAATAACAGTGACTTATTGCTTGTTAGGTACGTGCGTAATCGACGTATAACGATAATAGAACAGTTGGTAAATCGTACCAATATATTATCACTGAGAAACAATAGAAGAGAGGAACTAATGTTTGAATCGAATTTACTTCAAACGACAGGAATTCTAAGAAATTCCATCAACAGTTCAAAATAACGAAACATGATGTAAATGGCATAGAATTGCCTAGATGATGATTATGCAAACTGTTGTAAAATATGTTACACAACTATTGTAGCCTCTGATGCTGATAAAAGAGCTTATTTTAGCCTTTTAAAAAATTATTTTAGGTATTTAAGTTGTTATACTCCTTTTATGGTTTTTCATCAAATTCTGATGCGAACATTGGAATGATATTCTTGTAGCCAGAACGCTTGCATTTCTTACATACATAATTAAAAGTTGCTCATTCCCACTGCCCATTAATGATGAGTTGTTCAAATGCACAATTTGATTAGCTTATGGAGGTGCGCAACAGCAAAACTCGTGGAGCCGCGGTGGCTCAACGTGAATCAGAGATCTAAAATCGGCAAGTCAGTCTACGTTGATGCTGCTACTAACACAGCTCTGTCTATCAGACGTAGCATGTGGTGAGAGGGTCTGCAAAAAAAACTGGGGCGTTATTTCCCCTTATTTCTCGTTTTTTTCTGATATATGATGAACAGACACGGCCGTAATCCACGTAACATTTCAAGGCAATCGAAGGCTAAATATTCGTTTCTGACTTTGGGGTCAATTTTCCGGTCATTGATATACCTCAGCCTTATAACTTATTAAGTCAGCATGTCACGCAGTTCAGAAGCAGTCGGTTACAAATAGCAAGATCTACATAATTATACCAGTAACAACTCGATCTTTGTGGAAGATAGTGGATGTTAGGTCATTTGCGTGAAATTAATAGTATGTTGCTGGCTGCAGGTTCGTGCGGCCAGAGTATAATAAAGAAATAATTCAAATGCATGTGGTGCAGAGCGAGAGCAACACTGGTCTGTTCCACAGGGAGCAACTTTCGATATAACTCGCTAGTCCACTTACAGCATCCCATTACTGCGCGATCTTCTCGCGCTAATGGCAAAAATGCATCGGAAGTGAAGTTGTATCTGGACCTTAGACCTTCCCGAAATGTTTATACTAGCGGGCATTAGCTGAGCATTCCATAGTGTATGAAATTCCACTTTTTATTTTTTGAATAAAATGGTTTTTATTAAAATAACTCATAAACAGAAAACACATCGCTGCGAAAGTACGGAAGCGATCTGTTTTCAACAACTTTCTTATGAATTTTGTACATTTCTTTAATCGGTTTGAGAAGCACAACTTCAATTGAACCGAACCAACAGCTTGCTATAAAAGAATTTTCTCGCACTTTCCCTTAGAAACATGGACTTTGCCAATATGTATAATCATGCTCTTAATCCTACCACTTCAGATCAGGAAATAGAACGGATGACTGTTGAGATAAAGCTCGGCTGAATTGAGGCAGAATTGGCTGAGCTAACACGAGTCCAACTCGATCTGTTCTGAAAATTGTTTACCCACGGCCGTTCAGTGCGAGACTGTTTATTATTTCTAGTTGGCTTGTCTATGCAAGTGATTCCCGACGAGAAGGAATTCGCTTCATAAAGACGTACAACAGTACATTAAATGTATGCCCTTTAAACTTAATACTTTTTATTCATAGTTGCATTCATGTATCAAATAAGTAAGCCACGAGTGTCAAGCTTGAGACACCCTTTATTTTGAAAAGAAGATCAACCATGTGATATTGTTTAATAAGCGAATTCACTTGCTATTTACCATTTATCTTTTTAACGAGTATGTGTTAAATTGTTGGCTTATTTTTCTGGTTCTTCCACCTCATTTTGCTGGCCCATTCTTTGTTTCTACTACGTATGTGTTTCTGAACATCAACCGAAATCAGGATGGTTTGATGAAATGACAGAGCGAATAGAATTCATTGGCCAATTACGACTGAATAAAAAAATTACAATTTAATTATACAATTTTTATTAAACCAAGTGATTCTGAGTTCCAACTCCGGACTCGTGTGGAACATATTGCAGCATTAGTTCTATGATACATTTACTTCTGCCAGCCATAAATGATGGGAATTAAATCGTAGCTAAAATAAAGATGTTGCCCATTTTGGGTATCTAGGTGTGTTTGCTTAAGGTTTTTTCTTTTGATTCGAAGGTTCAGAGCTCCAGCAACGCCTGCTGCGTTGTCTTCAATGTCTGCTACGTGCGTGCCGGAATCTCTTTCAGAAACATCACAAAAGTTAGATCGTTCTGAAAACAAAAAACTGTAGCCAATTAGAGAGTGGGCTTCATTCATGATCTTCGAGGAAGTTTGATTTGCGTCCAGACCCAAACTCTCGGGATTTTCAGAGCTTAGGAAATAATCCTGATGGTATATTGGATCACTCAGAGTTCCATCAGGTGGAGACTTGCTAGCGAGTTGAGGAATTTGCTGGAGACCGGCGATATAAAAAGCTTCGGACCCTCTCTATACTATCTGAACTTCTAAATGACATGTATCCACAACTTTTTTACGCCTGTATCGCTTTTCAGTCACCAAATTTTAATGAGATTTCCATTCCACGCGATTTTAAGTTGAATTTCTTTCGGAATTCTAAATTAGTCATTTAAATTAAAAAAAATAATTATTAACTAAAAACAGATTTACCATATTATTTTGTTGCTTCTCTAAAATTTTAGCATTTTACTGTGATCAACTTTTTCATATTTCTATGTCATAAATTCTTAGATTTTCCAATAGAAGTTATTATTGTCGATAACAGTCATAAGTTTCTCATGTATAAATTAGATTCTTAGTTTTATTTCATTTGCAAGTACTCCAAGTAGAACATGAGTTTTCGATGCCAAATGAAATGAAGTCCTTAAAAAATTTAATTTCACTAAGCATACGAGAAAAACAACAGGATTTGTGACATGAATGTCCCTCCATTGGATGCTAACGCGCTGTGTATTCCTACGTGGAAAACACGGCATTCCCAATGTCGTGTGAGGGCATTCGTACGAAAGCTTCATGAAAATTAATAGGAGATGTGATCATGTGTTTTATCACGCTGTGTTCACACATATTGTAAATAGATGAACTACTCCTTTTAAATTCTGTTTTGTCGTTGTAGCGTAATATAACATCGATCAACATTTCATACCAGTACCTATCATTGATGTTAGACTCTGCATTCATTTTCGTCTACATCAGTATTTGTGAATAATGATGTTCTCTGTTTTTTTATTAAAATTCAAATGATCTCTCAATTGATTTTTCCGGTTGATGTTCATAAATACATACGGAGTAGAAACAAAAATATTGGAAAAAACACTTTTCTTTCATGCGAAATTTGAAAGGTGGACACAACATTCTAAAAACTCAGCTTGAATTTAGCTTGACTATAGATGAAAATTTACAGGGTGTCCCAAAAAAATGTACTCGCCCTTTAACCGTTGCTAACATGCTGTCTTCTTTGTGTTGCAGATGTGAGGTTCGAACCTTTGCGAACATGATTCTTTAATCACATTTAATCATGTTCGCAAAGGTTCGAACCTCACACCTGCAACACAAAGAAGCCAGCATGTTAGCAACGGTTAAAGGGTGAGTACATTTTTTTGAGACACCCTGTATATCAGAGAATCGTTGATCTTGCCCTCTGAGTGGGAGACCCTGCGTCAAGATTTTAAATTCCGTTTTCTCCGCGGAATTCTTTTCCTTGACAAGCTCCTAGAAGAATCAATTCAATTCCTTGCTATCGAAAATTTCCAGTGCATTGAATGCGATATCTAGGCGTATTGACAACAAAAGAGAGCTTGCAGAACTTTCATTGGACCTGAGAACAGTGAATGTAAGGTCATTGAACAAGTGTTTAGCATTTGGATGAATTTGTGTAGGTCTAGTGAACAATTCTGTTCTGGATGCAGAAAAGTATTTTTGAAGCTCTGAAAATAAATCAGCGTGGTTTGGATTCTTCGATTAAGAATAAGGTTGAATGGAAAGTTCCTCCAATTTGGATTCTTGGAGTAATTTAGAAGCAGCTTGATAGAAATCAGGCAATTGAGGCCCTGGACTTTTTAAGACCTCCAAAAATCATCGATCAAAGTACCTGAAACAATAAAAACTGGAATTGCTTGCTTTGCAACAATGACTAGGGTATTTCTGTATTGTGGTCTTTGAACATTATTAAAGACACAAGGGTTTCCAGCTGAAATAATGAGTAAGTCCAGTGACAACAATGACTAGGGTATTTCTGTATTGTGGTCTTTGAACATTATTAGAGACACAAGAGTTTCCTGCTGAAATAATGAGTGAGTCCAGTGACCTATACAGGTTGCCTGAAAAAGTCCTTCTGCAGTTTCACGGGACATTGTAAGCAGGACGAATGCGTGTGGAAAAGGACAGCTATTGTTCACGCTGGGCAGAACATTAATTGGGCGTGCATTTGTATTGTTTCATATTGCAATAACTATTCTCTGCTTGTAGGTAGTTTTTCTTGTTTCTAAGCACAAAAAGGAAAAAAATTGAGCCTGGACAACTCTGTAGTTGCACCGTGTGTGACTGACTTCCGACTTACAAAGTCGATAGAGCATGAGAGTTCAAAATGATTTGAATGTCGTGAATATGTAAACCTTCATTTGTGAGAGTTATGGATTTATGGTGCTAGAGTAAATTGCGTATTTTCACACGTATCTTCAATTATATTTGTGCCTGTTTCTTCTTTAAAATTTCTGACCCAATTATTGCTCAAATCTGTCCACTCAGGCTGAGAGCGACGTGGTAAACACCCATTGAATTTTCTCTACCATTTATCACTGTCTTTATGAGCTCAAACTTATCACAATATTGACGAGACAAATTTTGTGAGCCATCCTTTGTAGCACGTTTTCCTTGAAGCTAAAATTGTACCAAACACTTATCATTGAGCTGTGTTGCTGGCACCAAGGTAAATGCAATACCGCCGGTTATTCGATCCATCTCTAATTCCAATTAGAAACTTGACACTAACCAGACAGGTTTATTTCTCAACTTGGTTGTTTGTTTCCAGACGTGACCGATAAAACGGAGAGAAGTTTAAAAGAAAAATTTCTCGAAGATTTCAAGTCGTCCTGCAAACAAAGGCATAAAAGTTTCTTTGCTGGCAATGAACTTTGAGTTTCGCGCCCGAAGAAGTTTTATCGCAACTTTTTCTGCTATTGGTTGACCGCAAGCGGTTAAACTTTTGCCTGAATGGATTTTGTTTAAAAATTTATAGCCTCCATTTGGAGATCCATTATTTTATTCGCAGTTAAATCTCTTCTTATAAATTAGATCAGCAGGCATGTATAAATTGTATTTTGAACTATGAATGCCACTGGTAACCAGTACAAAAGAGGCATTGGTTACTATACCTGTTCATCGGTTTGTTAAGACTGTACTATACCAGTCACAACGCTTCTAAGAATTTCTGAACTGAAAACATCATGTTGCAACGCAAAACTATCATATTCTTTTCTTTCAGTATTTACTTTAGCAGTTCAATCAAATGCCTTTTAGATATAATCTCCTAATTTAATTAACCATTATTTACTCACAGATTCTTAGACTATGAGCATGTTGACAATCGAATATGCTTCTATACGTTAGATAACTTTTTTATGCTGCTTACAACCAGCAAACCGTACGTCATAAGGAAGTTTTCTTTCAATTAGTTGACTTTAGAATGCACAAGTTGCACATCTCATTCATTCATTTTTGTAGTTTGTTATTGGCTGTCAAACTTGGATGCATGACTAGCATTGCAATACGCGGCTCTCAACCACAGTACTACGCGATCAAAAACTTGTAGGAGCAGAAGCCACGCTGTCTTAACGAGTTAATGATGTAGTCCGACTGGCGGTTACTGGCTTCAAAAGTACCTGCCTGACCGAATCGTGATGCAAACTAAATGTAATACGATGTATTATATGCTTACTATCTGATTTAAATTAGTAGAAGGAATTATCTCCGAGGATCTAACACAAAAATGCCTGAGCGTAGCGTTTGGAACACAGGGAAAAGTTCACGAGACGAGCCACCAAAAATATTTTGATGATTTGAGGAATTCTCGTTCGAGGCTGAAAAACCATGAAGTGTACAAATGGGCAAATACAGGAATTTACTACGAATTCTGTATGACCTTACTTCTTGGTCAGATAAAATTATAGTGTTTTTTACACGTATTTACTGCGCAGGTTTCATGACCAGAGTGCAGTGTCTTCATGACGTCCAACAAAATGATTTTAATTTGCCTTTTCGATTCTCATTCTGTTTTTTTACCTGTGAAGAACTCCTCAACTCAGACGGATGCTTATTGCTTTACATTTTACATTTAGCTCTGTAAGCCTTTGCGTTTTAGAATTGCTTGAGCAGTATTAGTCAACCTTTGTACAACACTCAACCAGCCAAGCTACTCTGGGTCGTGATTCCACTGACAATAGATCAATTTTAACACGTTGACTCCGAAGTGGTACGTATGTGTACCACTTAAGTTAGGTTCTGTAATTTTTCAGATCCTTCTAGTGACTATGCGTACAAAGTGAAGTTTTACACCAATCAGGCAATCGGAGGCAACGTGTTAATCAACACACAAATCGTGATATCAATAATGGAAACATGGCATAGTCAAGTTCTTGTGTATCCAAGACAGACACTGTAGTTTAGGTTGCAGTGATTGCCAAAGTTAATCTTCAGTTACAGCCTAGGCCTCAGATGCGAACCTTTAGACGGCTATTAAGCGTTCGTTTTCATTCTCAGCTCTTATTATTGACTTTGATAGGTCTCAATCAGTTACATTTCAAAATTGATACAGGATTTGTTCGTGTTGATCAACCTTTAAACTGCGTTTCCTCAAAAACAGTTACTGGGATTGCTGTGAAGGAGAATAATGAAGGCAAACAAATGGAACCTTGCCTGTGCCTATGTAAATAGACAGCGAGGCTGCAGCGCTGGGTTTCATGGACTGAGTCTGCCTAGTCTTGCTCTCAAATAGAGGAGGTTGCCTCACATACCTCCTCAATTCAGGGCTCAACCTGCTCCAGGCCTCCGTCTTACACTGGAGAAAATTGAAGAAATAGAGACGAAGCATCTCTTCTTACAGCATTTCGTATACACATTTCTAAGTGTTGTCTAATTTGCTGTAAAATCATTAAAATAATATTGGTCTTACTAGCAGACATTCATTTTAAGACGTTTGTAGAGCTGGTATGTTTTATGAATTTTGTCTTTTAAAAGTTTCTTGGAATATTTTGTTTGCATGTTACCTTTTGCTGATGTCATCTTGAACATCATGAGATGAGCAGAGAATAACCAAGGCGAGTCCGACTGCACGGGAGGTGTTATTCAACATAACTAATGCATGTCTTTTAAAAATGTGTAAATATTAAATTCACTCGTAATTGAAATGTTATTGCGGAAAAATGAAGAACCGAGTCTGTTTTCTTGAGTTATTACTAAGGTCTTTTAAAAGACTTTAGTATAGGGCTGCAAACAGAATTAATTTGTTAATGAATGATGTCGCACTCTCTATGTCAGGTAACAGTGTGCGTTTTTCGTTTGGAATTTTCTGTACCCTTTAAAGATAATAAGTTAATCTCGTACTTTTTTTATCAGTGTTATCATTACCAATTTGCACACAGCGCCCATGTACGATAACATTCCACTCTTACTTGTAATTGCTTCCTTTAACGTTTACTTGTCACAGTAAGCCTGTCAGTAATACTGTCTGGACAAACTTCAAATCAATGAAGGAAATTTTGTTTTCGCGCTTCTTTTTCTGTACTCTATGTCGTAACTCAAACAATGTTTCACCGAACTAAGTGTTGATGAACTGTACAGTATATGTCGATAATATTTCTTTTATTTTGTTGACCATGAAGGGTTGTTGATGAAAAACGACACTCCCGAGTCGGTTCCTCCTCGATGCATTGCAGGATTTTCGAGGTCCACTCAGTCTGAAGGTAACGTCTTCCTTTCAGTGTTTTTCAAATGTCGCGTGACAAGCGTGTATTTTTAGTGCCTTTTCATGCCAGGTAGAAACATAGAGCAGCTGCATCAAGTGCTCGTTGTATTGAATAACTTCCATGTGGATACAACGGACGACCGAGGTGTGCACCTAGCGACGGAAGTGTAGAGGGACATGGTATCTTTAATGATATATTTTCAGTGCGTGAATGCTTGGTACATCCCTATATTGTTTGAAGCATTTAAGCTCTTGCTTTATTATAGCTTTCAAGGTATAATAACACGTTTTATTCCACTCATACTTGTCGTTTTATTTTACTCAGTTATAAACTCCAAAAACGTGTCTCTTCTATGATGACGATGTTTAACGAGTAATTACTGAGATAGGGATTCTTCGATGGAGCAGTCTAGAATTTTTCATGATTTGTCTTGACTCGGATACACAGTTGTATTATTTCAGTGCTTTGCTCTTCGTAACTAGCGCGCATGTTTCAGCACTAATGATTGCACCGCAGTAGTTTGATATGTCGACAGCACCACGCAGAAATTTTCGTCTGTTTTATCTGTAAAGAGAAATATTACGACAATACAATTACTATGCTGTAACAGTGGGCAAAAAACAGTCCGCTTCTGAGCTGCAGCGACGGTTCCTTTTATAAAAAGGTTTCATTGTAGTGCTTATTTTCCAAGCGCTGTGAATTTTCTATGGTTTTGCATTGATATCTATGTCATAGCCCTTTACAAGCCGCGATATGAAAACATCAATCATTGTACATAATTGAATGATTCATCACATCTTTTGAACGTGGCCAGAAAACAATGCACAAATTTTAAGCAATTCAACACTACTCGACCTTTGTACTTGCTTGCACAAATTTCCCAAGAAATTATTGTAAATTTTGAAATTCTAGAATGCCTTAATTTAGCATTCAAATTACTACCTGAGTTAATCAAGACTTGTAAAAATATTAAAAACATTGCATTAAAATTAGCTATCAGTTTTAAGTTGTTATGCAAGACATTAAGCTATACTGACATCAGGTGTTATAAGAGTCAGTGGCAATAAGTTTTTAGTGTTTTAGCTAGACAGAGGATAGGTTAAAATCGTATTTGTGTCAGTGCTACCATATCTTTTGAGCTAAGCAAGGATGAGAAGGAATACGATTATTGAGACTCTCAGCTTATTCAGGATGCACTTCATTCTCTGACTTCCATCTTCACAGTCAACTTAATACTGTGAAGTCCAGAGAATAATGAATTAGTTGGGAAGAGGAGGAATAGTGGAGAGGAAACTGGACCAGTACGCCACAACAACAAGAGAAATCACCATTGCGGCCTCCAGCAGATGAGATCTATTAATAGAGATCCAACTTAATCCGTAAGATACTCTGCGAATTCGAGAGTTGTGACAGTCCCAAGAGCTGCGAAAGGAGACTTGAAAATTCAATAGCACCTGAAGCAATTGAGGCACACTGGTACTAGAAGGTAGAAAAGTCTCTGCAAAAATATTTGCGAGAATCAGAAGCCCAAGATCCTCGGGAATTATTGTTGCACGCATGCATTGTGCTACCTTCTGCATCGTCAACTCAAACGTGTAGTTTATTTTTTTGCTTGGTTTTGATGCGATGTGAAGTGGAGTAGTTGTTCAGAAGATTTTTGATCCTCAGTTTGAGAATTGCACTTGTTGAATAACTTCATCTCACACGATAGCTCACTGTGCCACAAAGATAGACACTTGATCCATTAATGACGGACTTCAATCCAATTCATTCGTTAGATATCGATTGTAAATCATAAAATTAAACTCGAGGATAAATTTTTCTATTGTATTCTTTGAATGGCGTTCACAAACAACTTTTCTTACAATAAATCAAAAACACAACCGATCATGTTACACCTTTTTTATTTTCTTTTTGAAACAGCGGATGCAAATGTTATAAATGTGATTCAATATGTTCTGTAATTCAGTTATGGACTTCCTATTCTAATGGGCAGGGATGTATGTAATATAATCAAATACCTCAAAGAGAATATTGTCGGTGAAGTCTTTCAATAACAATTATGGCCCTCTTTCAGTAACACTAATTTGTAGTTCATTTGAATTGCGTTTTGGGTAATTGGTATCGTCTTTTGAACATATGCTGGTCTGGCGAAGAGCATTTTCCCTGAGATTATTTATATTGGTAGTCATGCTGTTGCAGTACAACAGCGTTTAACAAAGCGTTAGCGTCGAATGTACTGCATATGCTCAGTTAAAGCAAAGTGCCATCATCCAAGGCTTGTGTTGAAAGCATTGAAGGAACTTCAATCAGGATTCTCTTTCATTCCATAGAACGCAAATCAGAAGAAGTTGTTCTTTGTCGTACGTGAGAAGTGGGACAGCTGAGGTTCAGATAGCGCCAGTGAGACTGGCTTTCAAATATTCAAACACGAGCAGCGTTATGCTAGACACGCTGCCTACGTGTCGGAGCACACGAAAAATATGAGGGCTGCTTATAAACGTACAAATTCTGCTTCGCTAGAAATTATCCTTACTCGCCATTTTTACTTCAAAAACATTCGTTGCCACAATTCTTTCTGTTATACTCGACTGTATTTTGAAATAATATTTGAAAATAATGATAAAAGAACGATAGCAAGCTATTTACTTTGCGTGAAAAAATGGGGAAAACAATTTGCGCTTACACAAGTTTTATAACAATGGGTGAAGCTACCATTTTCTATTAACATTAATTAGAGTTACTCTGAATCATCAATAGTTGTATCGATGTTAAGCAAATTTATCGACGGTATTTTGTAGCAGGGAAGAAACAATACATAACTTGTGAGGCCTTTGACCACTCAATAATTTGTTGTGTATTATGCACTTTGCCAATGAAAATCAATCAATTTATCATATCTGTGATTGCATGGGGGCAAAATGCTTTTAATGCAGAAGCAGAGGGACAATAATATCCTGTATAACATTCCGAGCCAAATATTTCATATGGAATGAGTGGTTGTCGAAAATTCAGTTGTGCATGAAAATACGAAGTATTACACGTGCTGATGAGGGATTCTGCATTCAAGTCTGTGTAAACAGATTACTGAAAGTGGGTTTCATTTCAGTGAATTGATGTATTCCCAAACATAAAAGTAAGCAAGGGATGAGCAGGTGTATCAGCCGCTGCAGAGTGGATTAGGCCTGTAAGCGCCTTGTTTTTCATCCCACTGGCTACGTCACGAGCCTCAACATGATGCGATGAAGTTTTTTTCCCTTCATGGAACACGGAGAAGACTATTGATTCATAATCTATTCATCTACGTAACGGAGCGTTCACTAGGGAGACTTTTTTAGAACTAGCGTCATTTGAAATCTGAGAGAAACTTAATTTGTAGTCAAACTCTCCGCGTGGATTTTGAGTAGCAGTTCACTGTTCGCTATTTCTTGAAATTCTCGTAGTTTAATAGGCAGTTAGTCATTAAGTTTTTTCTGTAATGAGCCGTACAATATGATGTACGGCTATTTTGCTCATGCTATGATTATGCTTCCTATTTGTCATGTTACGGTGTACCCCGACATTTTCCCTGGGTCAGAAAACTACCTGC
>VCRD01000180.1:57161-85475 GCA_006783055.1 Trinorchestia longiramus
TGATGTCTCGAGAAGTGGAATGTGTATCATAATGATGTCTTGAGAAGTGGAATGTGTATCATAATGATGTCTTGAGAAGTGGAATGTGTATCATAATGATGTCTTGAGAAGTGGAATGTGTATCATAATGATGTCTCGAGAAGTGGAATGTGTATCATAATGATGTCTCGAGAAGTGGAATGTGTATCATAATGACGTCTTGAGAAGGAAAATGTGGATCATAATGATGTCTTGAGAAGTGGAATGTGTATCATAATGACGTCTTGAGAAGGAAAATGTGGATCATAATGGTGCCTGGCGAAGTGAAATGATATTATACTGAGGTTTCGAGAAGTAGAATGATATAAATATGATGTCTCGGCAACTAGAATATTATCATGATATCTCAAAAAGAAGAATGATATAATGGTATATCAAGAAGTGAAATTGTATCATCACGCTGTAGAAATAATAAAGGACGGCAGGAATAATACACTACCTTAGGAATTACGTGGTAGGAATAATGTATCGCAGTAGAAATAATACACACCGGTGGGTAGAATGATGAACTTCTGCACGAATAAAGTATTGCGGTCAGAATAATACACAGGTAGAGTAATGAACTCCGGTAGGAATAATGTATAATGGTACATTATTCCTCGGGTCGGTCGAAAATTACTGCGAGCCGTTGTCCTAATGGCCACCATTAGGACGTCAAAGGGTCATCTTCTGAAGAATTTTGCTTGTGAGGCACAAACTTCAAACGATTGCGCTGCTAGTTCTCAATGCAAGAACCTGAGCTGGTCTGAGGTCGTCACAGATGCACGATATTATTGTACATTTTGTTCATTCTGAAGATTTAGCAATGTTTGCGTGATAAAAAGTGTAAAAATAAGTAGTGTTTTCCCAAGGAATTGAGGTGAAGTGATCATATAAGGGCATAATCATGGCATGGTCGCTCTAGTAAAACTGTATTTCTGGATCTATTAAAATTTTTATTATTTTAGCTACAGTTACTGTAACAAGTTCGGTTATTTTGAGTGACTTAAGACTTCCAAATTATACATAGAGTTGTTTCTGAAACATTTTATGTCAATTTTTTCAATCTCTTTCATTCGTTTTGGTGTTATGTAAGTGACTGCAACCATCGTCTGTATACATAGTCGGGTACCCGGAAATCAAAGGTACGCAAATAATTGAAGCGTAACTTATTCGTTAAGTAAATTATTCAGGCTTGTATTTCCAGCTCACACGAGTCTGTGAGCTGAGCTTCTAAGTCGTGAAATGCAAGAGAAACAGTCAATTTTCGTGCAGTAGTATTTTCATTACTGTGAGTTATAGAATAAAAGTTTTGATATAAAAAATCATATATAGATACACTTGTGTAGCTGTTTTGTCTCATTGTCAAGAGTTATAGTTTTACCTCTTCTATTCCGCGAACAAGTCTTTTGAATCCTTCATGTACTGTACATATATGAATCTAGATGGCTTGTTAATTATAGACTCATAAAATGGGTTTAAAAATACTGTGAATGAGACCTTACAGTTTTTCTTCACTAGTCTTGCTAAGCTGCGTTTGGCCAAATTAAAGTAACTGAGGCCATCCATTCTTTTTTATCATACTTAAGGTAAGATTCATGCAGCACAGGCACGTGAGTAGCCGTCCAGAAGCCTCGTTTAGTACTACCTGCCCCATCTCGATTGGACCCTAATTGATATTTAACCTCAAATAATAATTGCTTCAACTTCTTTACAGCCCCCACAACTAGTCATAATTGTTGACGATGCACCAGCTTTTCTCTAAATAATCATTATTGAACTTGTTCAAGGAATTGAATCCATTCAGTGACTATTGTCTTTCACGTTCGTATTCACAAGTTGCGTTGTGCCTCTGAAATTTTTAATCAAGTAATTGCACATTTTTTGATCCGTAAGTAGTTACATATTTCTAATTCATAGGCTCAGCATTACCCACGAGAAATAGTTTCCTGCCTAGCATTTCGGAGAAGCTTTTCATTTTATGAAACTAATTATATTCATTGCTCAGTTAAATAACTTCATAAGACTGTTCAAATGAAAATTTAGGCCGCCGGTATTTGTGAAGAAACGAAAAGAATGAAAGTTTTCCCGACAGTTTACGAATATACGCCGTTGCTGCAGTTACGATTTACAAATCTAGGGATTAAAGGCTTCAAGTTTAAAGGAAATACTCACACACACTCTGATCTAAAAGCCATCTTTGTGCCTCACAGAGTTTGAATTTCAATCAGACTTGAAACTCTCTCTTCCTTCTGAAGATTTGCATGGAAGAACCAACTGGTCTTTGCGAGGCTGCAGGCTTTCTGAAATTGACCGTGTTTCTAGAATGTTCACGAACGAAGAGAATGAGACTTGTTGCATTGAAATGCGCATTTCTTGGTTCCGTTCGATCAAGTTTATCGAACATGAACATCATGTGCCTTAAAATCGAGCACCAATGATAACAGGGAACCGTTGACAATTCTTCAATGTTCGTAGCCAAACTCAAAATTTTCATTTGCATTTGATATTTGCAATAATTTATTTTACCTGTCACTATTTTCTGACTGCTAACATCAGAGGGATGTGCAAAGTTTGTTGACGGATGAATTTATTACAAGCTTACGATAGAAGTACAATCCTTATTTCATTACTGGAGTGAATAAATTCTACGACTTGTAAAATTTGGAAGCAATCGTAAGTGACATGAACATGGTACAGTTAAACCATCAAAAGGAAATCAAATTTGCACATTCAGTAAGTCCTATGTAATTGTTGCCTCTCATGGCACACCAAAGAATTGAGTTCAGGACAAATAATTCATTTCAATTCAGTTGAATATCACGATGATTTTAATGAACAGATTCTTACCGATCTTGAAATTCTTTCGTCCTACGTCTTCATTTCTCGTACTCGCAGATGTTGTGTAAAAATTATATTTTTTTGGTTTAATTTTTGCAACGAAACGTTAGTGAATTATTCGGATGTAGCTAATCCCGAGTTTTATGTAGACCTGTCAAATTTCGCTCTCATCAAAGTTCACACTTTTTATGCAGCTTTTATCTTATTGAATTAATGCCTTAACATTTGCAATATCTTCATTCAATCATTAATTGAATACTTTGTGTTCGTTGTAATATTTGATTTTGAAAAGCACTCTACAAAAGTTACTTTCATACTTCTATGTTAGAGTGCAAAATTAACCACTGCACGTACGGTGGAAGAGTTATTTTTTGCAATTGTTTAAAATCCGTCTCACAATCAGCAAATTTATGACAGTCGTCAACTAAAGCTGATGAATATCATGCATAGCTCATGGAGAGGGTAAGTCAGAAGCTCTTTATCTCTTTATATTAATGATATCGCCAGTGTCGAACCAGTGGGTGTTTTTTTCTAAAGCAATACTCTACATACCCTCGAGTTTTAGTTAGTAACATTTATGAAATTTTGAACTTAACAAGCCTGAACCACAAAATGGTTTCCTCCGACTCAAAGCCAGAAAAATCTATTTTCACAGAATTTTCTTCATAAAATTTTTTTCTGTTGCATTGCATACAGTTTGTGATTCCAGTACTGTCGATATTTATCATCCTTAAGCATAATTCTGGGTATGAACGTCACCGTTTTGGATCATTTACTTAGTATCCGCAGTGAAATCATGAAAGCTATGTATTGCTGATTTAGAATGCAGTTAATATTTTGCCTATTATATACGCTGTTAATATACTTAAAATCATTCGCTTATGAAGGTTCTTCGCTTTCACTGTGAGAAACTATAACCTTATCCTTGACTTTAATTGATAGAGAGCCTTACTCTAGCTCAGCCCTTCCAATTCAGATCCGTCAGAAACCAGGTGCAGCGAGCTGAGTGTGCAGCGAGCTGAGTGTGCAGCGAGCTGAGTGTGTGGCAGTGGCTTCAGTTTGGTAGCTGAGGTTTTCCTTCTCATCTCCTGACTCCATTTATTCAGCTAGCCATTCGATTGTGAGCCAAAGATCTACCGCACCCTATCTTTCAATTATAGTGTATTGTTCTGAGGCTAATCTTGGAACAATTTATGATACCGCTCATTTCAGGGGAAATTATATATATATCACTTACTAGATGTAACTTACCCCTGAATCCTGTTCAGAGCTTCATATTTTAAACAAATTTGAGGACAATAATTAAATTGAGCAATATTATTCTAAAGAATTTTGTGTCCTGCTCAGTTTTTAGTAAAAAGTCCTTGATGTAGCAGGTATCCTACTATCATTTGCTTATATAACTTTCATTTCTTTTTTGTTTATGATAAAAATTACCTATATATAATATTATGAGATGAGAATGATCACCTACAGTCGAGATGACTGTGAGTTGCTCCTGAGGACATGAATAGATCAGCATTTTTTCTTTGCGGTTCAAGTTTGATATTTTCAGAGCAATCCTGCTGTCTCTGTTTTGACGTTAACCAGAGCTACACAGCGTCCTAATTACAGTTATGATTCTTAAACTCTATCGTCCACTTCTGGCAAAATTAAAATTGAAATCTATCAATGATACTAAACAAGATATGATAGCAGAATGTTACGTTTATGACTGTACTGCAAGATTTTAAATTCTACACAAGAGTGTGTTGCTCGATAACGAGCGAGGACGACGCGTTGCTGCCTAAATTGCTGTTGTTTTTGAGCCCGTTTTTGACATGGTTCTTCAGGGCAGCCCAGTGTCTAATGGCAAAGTTACGATTCCTCCGTAAATTAATGGTAGTTCCGCTGATGAAGCTTGCGACAGACTTGACACAACAAGCAAAATGAGTAAAAAGGTGGCCACATCTGGCTCAGCTCAAACTTGAATTATATTGTGGAAGTAGAAACTAACTTGTTTGTTTGGAACCAAGTACTTAAATAAGCAAAATGATGAATTGAGTGTACGTGTTCAAAAATCTGTTTTAAAATGTACAGTGCATAACTCGTGGTGTATTCCATATCAAATACACAGAACGCCATTGATTTTTGCTCATTCTTTCTCGGAGTTCACCATCTTAAACATTTTCAATTTTCTAGTTTTTTATCTATTGCAAAGCAAAATATCTAGCAGCATACGGGACTAAATTGTCTTTGTAGCTCGTACGAATAAGTGAATTTTTTTACATTATAACTTGTAACAGCTGTTTCTAGAGGAACGTTACCCTTTAAGCTTCCTTACATTTTCTAACTTTTGCTTTAGCGTCAAGTGAACGAGCACAAGTTTATTTAAACACATCATTGAAATGAGACGCTGGTCAATGCTTCATTAGCACAAGACTTAGGTAAGCACACATCAGCCCTGATGCATGCTACTGCACAAACTAAGTGCAAACACAGACTTGTGTTCAGACTCAACACACTTCCCTTAAACAAACTTTGCAACTTTTCTTCTTTTCCTAGACTATGTTGTTATATTTACGCAAGTCATTACCCTCGATGTCGTGATCATCTACAATTTCTAAGTAAATTTTCGCTTTTCACTCTGCCCTGCACCCTCAGTCTTCCAATGTATGCTTCCTGAACTTTATTATTTTCAGTTCAATTTTTGCTTTTCACTCTCTGCCACTCAAACTCTGTTCTTCAATACTCAGCTCTTCAAGCCGAGGGCTAGCGCAGGTCTATGCCACATCCGTCGTGGTCGAGCGGGAAACCAGTACTCAATTGTTAATCCATTGATTGCATGTTCTGAATTAATGGGTGCTACGACGTCTAGAATAATGTCACGAAAAATTGTGCTCATCGCGTGATATGCCTGATGAAATTAATGCCTGGCTGAGATTTATGCACGCAATTCAAGTGTTGCTTTAAGTTTTCTCTTGGAATTTGCTGCGGTCGAAGTAATTATTGTACTTGCATCACGGCACTTAGAGTTTATTAAGCAGATATTTTAACAACAAAGTGGTTACGCAACAAATGGAAGATATTTGCTTTAATTTTACAAGGCGATTATCCCTCCAGTTGTAACGCATATTACAGCTCGATCTTAAATACATTATCCCTGTGAGCAGAATTATCGGTGCATTTCATCACATTTATTCCGAGAGCCTGAAGTCGTTTTATAGTAGTAACTGTCAAGTGAACAGAAGCTGCTGGAAACGTACGCTTGCGTATTACTTCCAGAACAATGTTCTTCACTAGATTTGACGACTGACCGATCTCACAGAATGTACAATTCCTGCACGTGCCTTGCAGTGAAGCAAGTGAAAGTCATTAATTATCGTCTGATTATGAAATAATTTACGTGAATTATGGACAGTAATGAGGTTTTGGTGCTCTGAGATGAAAGTGTAACAGCTTCTCTAGATTGACAATTAGATCTAAGAGTGATGACGGTCACGGGCCAAAATAGGTGTCTGGCATAAATTAGTTCCGTGCAACTTTGAATGGCAGCATGGGCCAAAATTTCTTGCCGGGGCAGAATTTTGTGTCGGTATGTGATGAGCTATCAGTAGTTACACGCTGCTACTCGTATTCGCTTCAAGGGTTTTAAGCCTTGTATAAATTTTGGGCAAAATCTCGATTGAATAATTAAAAATCGTACAAAAATTGATCAAAATCTCAATTGCATAATTAAAAATTGCACAAAAATTGATCAAAATCTCAACTGCATAATTAAAATTCGTACAAAAATTGATCAAAATCTCAATTGCATAATTAAAAATTGTACAAAAATTGATCAAAATCTCAATTGCATAATTAAAAATCGTCCAAAAATGGATCAAAATCTCAATTGCACGTTCTAACACTGATAAAACACAGTATTGGATAATAATCTCCCTGTAAATTGGTCAGTTAAGTCATGACAAGGCGCACACGGCCGAGTGACGACACAATTTTCACTGCACGGCCGCAGTTTGCTGCTGGTTTATGTTCTTGTTGATGTCACATCACGTAGGGTGAACGAAACTATTACAAGTTTTGAATGTAAATTGTACAGTCTTTGAACGCACAGATATCGGGCCAATTTTAATTAAAATAGAAGTTTTGAATGCAAATTGTACAGTCTTTGAATGCACAAATATCGGACCAAATTTAATTAAAATAGATGTTTCACCTAATATATTTTAGCAGTCATGTTCAAATTTCCCAGCTTATACCTAATACGTGGAAGGTGGTATTTCACGATCATGAATGGTTTGCCTATAGTAGAATTTCTACAGAATATTGTTTATGCAACGTATCTCTTTAAAATCCACGTAACAAAAACCAATAAGAGGTAAGATATTTGGGTAACTAAAAATATTGAGCGAAATGTTAAAGTTTTATTTACATCTCAGGTGTGGTACATATCATTTAGATGACTTCCCGAATTCTTTAAACAAATACGTCATCAGTTAATGATTTTGTTCATTACTTTACTCATTACCTCTAGAGTTATGTCGTTGACTTCTTGATCTATGTTTCCTAATAATCTCTTAAGAGTATCAGACATCGTAATGTAAACCATTCTCTTCAATTATCTCCAGCGCATAAATCAAGAGTTAAAATCTGATCATAAAGGCGGTCACGAAACGTAAACAAAGGGCAGTTTGCGACGGCACAATTACCCGTCGTTGTTTATGATAGCTATAATAATAATTATTATAAAAGTATAACTTTAGTAGCCATCATGATAATAATAATGAACAACTTCTGTAGCAGTTTGAGACTGCCATAAGGGAATTACTATATTTACCCGTGCATTATGGCTTCTTTCGACACACATAACTAAGCGTGTCAAGAGTACCTTATATTGTTTTTATGTAGAGCTATTCCTATGCTTATTATGAAATAAAGTGCTAACTATTTGAGAGAGAGAAGCCAGGTAGGGCACATCTCTATATTAGAGTTACTACTTGTACATGAACGATTCATGAACAAAGTGTCAATGGTGTTGCAGTGTTCAATGGCAGCTAAACATCATTAATTAGAGCTTGCCCTGATGTTAGCAAGAGAAACGATGTCGTAATTGGCTCAGGGAATACGGTCCCCTGCTAACCTGCTGGCCATTGATTGTTCTCTCCGACGTGCAGTACACGACACGCAATTTTCAGGCTGCCTTGTGAAGGTCTTGTCGAGAATGATGTACAACCTATCACTTTATTTAGCATAGTGATCTCTCGGAGTTGTAGCACAATGCAATAAAGTTTTATATGATCGTCACGACCCAATTTCTTAGGTAAGGAATTTTATCGTCAGTAGCTGTTTTATGAGCAAATCACGGCTGAAGTGAAGATAAATTTAAAAAGAGGCTAGAAACATTCTGAAGGTGATATTTAGATACATATATTGAGTATTTTAAATCCAGTCTGTATGCTATCAAAAATTCACCCAGTTTCAGCCTGTTTCATCTACGTGTACTACAATTTAATGCTAGGCTGTTTGTCAACAGTTAACACCAAGCACAGAAAATACCATTTGCAGCTACAACTTGCTCAGGAGTGTTTTTTTCCTACAAAAGCGTTATTGTCATATGACCTGCATGGAATCGAGCAGCGAGGCTGCCTCAGTTTTTTGATGGATTTTCAATATTTCTTGCTCAGCAGTTTTAAGATCTTTGCTTGGCAGTAATTGCAATTTTTTTAGCATTCCGGAAGAAGGATTGTTCTATTTTTATGATTTGTATTTTTTTCGTTTGTGCAAGTTCTATGGGATAACGATTTTGTGATCGTCCAATCAAGTATACAGTACACATACATCGTATTTTCAATTCGTAATAGCAACATCATAAAATTAGTGATGATGCTCCCAGCGATTGTGTCCGTCCTTCAGAGTGAGGACTTGAGGTTGAGGCTCGTAGGGACACAGAGATGGGCTGGAAATTTAAGGAAATAGTCAGTTCGTCAGTCAGTCTTAGTGGTTCCCTGCGTCTCCAGCAGGAAAAATTCGAGAGCTCGATGGAGACTCGAACCAGAGGCAGTGCAGTAAAAGTAACGGCTCCAAATCGTTAGACTACAGTGGAATCATGTTTAGATATTATTAAAAAGAAATGGCTCACTAGAGTGTTTGAAGACAACTTCAATTTTTGTCTTTAGGAAATATGTAGGAATTCAATTATATTGAAACAGCATTGGATCTCGTACTTGTACGCTGCTCTATGATCTTCAGATGATGATATTAAAATAATGATTCCAAAAAATTTTAATTGCTGTGTGTAGATAAACCAAATGTGGTAATGATACGCCATAACTTGGGTATTTGTGTTCATTGCTTCAAGTGTTCAAAATGCACTCCTAGCTAGCCTCTCTACTCTTTTCTTGGCGTGGCTCATCATTTTTCAGATATCATCATCACTTACACTGGGTGCGAAGTGCCGCACAATCCGTTTCAACTGCGCTAGATAGCTTGGTTCACACCTGACGATGCGTGTCATGGTGCGGGCTCAGACCGAGAAAACAAGGAGACACGTGTGAAGAATATAGGGCCGATTGTGAACTGTCCGACGTGAAATCAATCCGTTGCCAAACTTGGATTCCAGGAACTGAAGACACGGAGCTGTGGCAAGTGGTGCTTTCCTGGTGAAACCGGTACTGAAGTCTGCTGGCCACAGCTTTACTGCACGCCAGACTGTATTTAGAATTTTCTCCAGACATATATCAGAGTTGATGGATCCTTGAAATAAAATTACAGCGAGGATCTTCCCATCTATCAGCCCTACACAGGACAAAACTTTTTGTGTATGAGACTTCTTGCACTCTATTAGAGTGTGGGGATTGTTGGGGTCCAGTTGATATTTGCTGGGTGACATGCAAAACAAGCTATTTTTTATCTGACCAGAGTACATGCTGGAATCAGTCCTCTT
Source organism: Trinorchestia longiramus (assembly GCA_006783055.1). Classification (NCBI taxonomy): domain Eukaryota; kingdom Metazoa; phylum Arthropoda; class Malacostraca; order Amphipoda; family Talitridae; genus Trinorchestia; species Trinorchestia longiramus. Next base: position 66,946 of record VCRD01000180.1, read on the forward strand.
CGAACTGAGTCCAAATATGCTGGCCACCAGAGCCTGCACACCTTGTTTGCCGGACTCAGAATTAGTGTCAGGTGCAATTTGTAGGCCTTCCACTTGAGATATTTTCTCAGAATTACCTAGAGGGTTTGCATAGCTTAAGGCGAATGCGTTTGCGGATTGCCTAATATGGGTTTTTAGATTTTATCAAAGAAATTCTTTACTCTCTCTAAGGTCTGCAATGCCACACACTTCTTGCCACTGCGAATCTGAGGTCAAACTGAAGCTTTTTGGATAAATCTCTTGACAAACTTATTAAATACCAGAATATTTTGCCCCCGACTTGGATGGTTGGGGAAGAATTGTACTTCTAATGCTCTTTGAACCGGCTTGATACTCTCTAGTTGCCCGAATAGGAAGATGATAAACGATGACTGTTGCTCAGTGAAAAGAGAATTTTATTTGAAATGACGACTGGGGCTGCGTACTTGGGCTACATTTGAGGATGCAACTTTTGGGATGAAATAACATGGGATGTGAAAATTCATGTCCTTTTATATCGCAGTTCAACTTTTGTGATAGCATAGATACTCTCATTTCATTGAAATATGGGGATAAAATGTTTTTGATAAACTTTGGTGTTTAATACCACTTACCTGCGGATCATACTGCACATAGGTTTTTGGTCCTCATTATAACTTGATAAGTTTTGAACGACTAGTTCAACTCAAGGTGTTTATTCCTAAAAATTCTAGCAAGATGGATGAAATTTCCCCCTTTACGTTTGTTACTCTATGTATTCTGTGTATAAATAGCTATACTTTTATTTTGTACGTTTACAATAATAATACCAATCCATTGGCTGGGCTAGAACACAGTTGTTTATTGAGCCGTAATCCATCCTTCCTGCGCTCTTTCTCATCCTTCTCTGAGCTACACAGGCCACTCGGACTGACGATTTACCTCTTATGACTCAGCCAGACGGGTAACACAACAAGCTGTGTTGCAGACTGCGCACTGGCTACCGATGGTCGCAGTGATGCTTGCGTACTGGTGTCGTGCGCGAAATTGTCCAGAGAATACATTTGGTTCAATAATATATTATTAAGATTGTTATTTGTTTTTAGTCAACTGAATGGTTTTCTTTTGGTAGAATCACATAAGAAAATGTCTCAGGATTGCGATGTGTTAGTTCCATGAAAGGCGAATCAGAGTTAAAAAATAATAAAAATGCTCGAGTAGTTTGACATATCCCGCAAATTACATTTATTGAAGCTTGAGTGAATTATATTCGAACTCTAATTTTCTAAGTAAACTATAAATTCTGCAGCTGAGCGCCCCATGGAAGCAGCCACAAGATGCACTGCCATACCGGTCAATTTATTTCCAATATGTTAATGCAGCCAAGATCATTGAAATTTTTTTAGGGGAAACGTGAAATTTGAGGTTCATGTTGGCAGCAGGTACAGTGTTGAATTTTATTCTAGTCTCTATACGGTAGGAGACACGCAAACAATCTGCCGCAGCGATGGTCGGAGGCAGCAAGCGGCAACGAACTGTAATGCTGAGGTGTTAACAACACCAACTTGGGCATCTGCGCTGCTCCTGTAGCTCAGATTAGAGGAATCGTAAATCCATATGAGGAGTTTGACGTCATCAGCATTATGCGATTTTACGACCAGTGTGACACCATTTAAATAGGGATAAACTACACCAAACTACAGAAGAGGCAGCCGTCACGGCAAGATGAGACAGCGGCCAACTGTAGCAATACAAGTAATAAAAATGATAAAAATGAAAATGAGATCTGTTGTTACCAACGTGGTTGTCCTCTAATAAAAAGCAAGATTCATTCTGGGGATCATTCGTATAGGAGAGTCTTTCTCGCATGAAGTTCCTCCATAAAATTCCCTATAAAATGAATTCTAATGCACAAGGGCTATTTTTTCCAACTTCCGATGGGATATAAAAAAGGCAAATTTATCTAACAAAATAATTTTATTATTAAAAGTACTGCCGTGTCTTACTTATTTCTCTACATAATCATCAAAACGGATACAGGCCTATTACCCGAGATACAGGCCTATTACCCAAGATACAGGCAGTTGAACATGGCTGCTACGATTGATGCTGCCGCCGAATGTGAGTTACGAAGTGTGATCCATTTTCTGCAAACAGAAAGACGAACTGCTGTTGAAATTTATCTCAGAATGAGCAAAGTGTGCGGGGACAACTTCATAAGTGAGGATAGCGTGAGGGAATGTTGTAGGAAATTTAAAGAAGGGAGAAACGACGTCCATGAAGTAGGTGGACAAGGGTGCAAGTCTGTCGCAACTGTAAGTCTTTTTCAGCGTGTTGATCAGGTGGTGAACACCAAACAAAAGTGTACAATCAATGAATTTTCTGAAGAATTTCCAGATATTTTAAGGTTTACTTTGTACCAATAGTACGAGACCTAGGATACAGGAAGCTGTGTGCTCGTTAGGTCCGGGCCTATTGCACCTGTCAAGACTTGTCTCTTTTCACTGGCTGCTAACTTCTTTTAAAAGGCATCGAGAAACTTGTGTCACGATATGACTAATGTCTCAACCGTTTTGGAAATTATGTTGAGAAATAAGCAAGACCCTGCTGTACTTTTCATAATAAAATGATTACGTTAAGTAAATTTCCCTTTTTTATAGCCCATCAGAGTTTGAAAATAAAACATCCCTTGTAGTTGATTTATATTGTTAATTCAAAAGGGATCATTGGTAAAAAACGTAATTACGCTAACACCATCTGAGTTTTAGGTTTACACTTGAAGAAGACGTATTATGCCGTCGCTAAAGTATTGAATAATGTTGTACAGCAGCGACTATGAAGCAACTCACTTATATAAACTGCAGTTGAAGAGTGTCAATTTTTGAAGTGTGCTGCGTGAACTAGCGCGAGCGATTTATCAGAGGAATGTGTGGCAAAGCCTGTCTGCTATCGGAGCACTTACAGAGATTGCACACCATTTAAATAAATTATTTTTCTGCACATGCTTTCCTACTGATGTATGGCAACTGGGAATGTAACCAGGGCTTGTAACTATATTACTATGATGCTTTTCATTCCACACGAGAACTTCTAAAAAGAAGTAGTCAGTTTTTAACGTTTAGTATAATTATGATCCGAAATAGAACGATAAACAGTAACTTATTAACGCTTAGCGCAGATACATAGAAAATGATAAGCAAAAAGTTTGACAATAAGTCGCTTGGTTTTTAATGATGCACCCGTTTTGTGGGCACTCGGTCAGCTTCCTTATTTCCAGCAGTTTTCAGTCTATTGATGTGCGGTGCTAAATTACTTTTAGGTGGTCGGCAACTAAAAAATAATCCATCTATATCATTTCATGTGACGTATTATAACCAAAAGGATCGTATATGCTCACAGTTTTATAGAAACCGTACTGTTATGTATGTACTTCAAGAAATTGACCCCTCAACCCAATAATTACAGAAATGAGAAAATAACCTCGAGAACACAACAGTGCTGTAAATAAAATCAAAATTTTGACGAAGAATACATCTAAAAACGTAAAACTTTGCTTGCGCAGAATATTATATTTTTGTGAACAATCTTATTCTCCATTAATTAACTTAAGAGTAAATCCTCGATGTTGCATTGAAGTACAAAAAATGTTCCATCAAGTCAAACTTACAAAGTTCTTTTAGTAAAATTGGTTGTTTGTAAAAAATGCGACTAGTATTACAATGCTGCACAGAAATATTTCAATATCCAACGTACAGTAAGTTTTATTCAGTGGAATTATGGGAAAACCATAATCTTAAAGAATCGTGTCATGATTCTAACAATTCAAGTCCCGAGGACACACAAGCTGTGTTCTTACCGAGTAGTAGTGAGAGTACAGGAGCTGAAGCTGTGTGCAGACTGTGGGGCTCCAGCAGACTGTGGGGCTCCAGCAGACTGTGTGCAGACTGTGGGGCTCCAGCAGACTGTGTCTGATCAAACCACTCTGCTGCTCCACCACCTATTTGCTCCACTCTATCCCGAATAAACTTAATCATCTTCAATACGTTACCTGTGCACGTAAGTCTCTTACTAAGTGTAAGAATGAAGAAGTCATTAAATAATATCGCACATCATCAACGTCAGACCAAACAATTTCCGCTTGTCTTGCAGGTCTCGCCATTTCAAACTCTCTAATGTTGCTGGGTAGTTCTTTGTAACCAAAAGAGTCCCAAATGCCATCCAACTTAAATAGAAAACTGCACAAAATTAAGCAAACAAGCCATGTGCTCGAGTAAATCGATGGTTACAATTTTCCGGAAAAGAAGGAGGCTGAAACTACTCTTTTTGTATGAATGTATCTGGATATTTATAGATAAAAAATACCGCCGCAGAACAATAAATAAAAAAGTCTCTCATAAAGTCTCAACAGTACCTCTTTCACAAACAAGATCCCTAAAATACACAAATACAAAGTATGATTACAAATTTTAATAAATACTGAATACAATAAAACAAAACTGAATAAAATATCTTATCAATTGCATTTGTAATAAATTTTTGAATTGGTAAAGAGACTTTATGGACACCCTGTATAAGGTTAACCCTCATTTAGAAGTATTGACCCCAGAATAGTTTTACTTCAGTATCAAGTATATTCTTCACAACATGCGGAGCTCATGACGAGGATTTGACTGAGTCTAGCGGCATCGCAGGATGCACCCGTCCAGTTTTCCCTGGGTTCCTTTTAGTAGCATGCTGAGTAGCTTCCTGAATGCTGCTAATATTTCTCTCAACGCTTCTTTCTTTTTGTTTCCTGCTCATGAATCTGCCAAAACAGGCACCACGGCACAGGCCTGCCTTCAGGCAAGTCTCACCGACTCAAAGGCGGACTAACAAGGCGTGTCAGGCTCGCTGATTAATTAGCTTGCTCTGCCGGCAAAGAGGCGAAACCAAGCGATGAGTTTTAAATGACAAATGTGCGCATCCTGGGGAGTTTTTTTTTATTTCATATGAGCCTGAACTTGCAGCTTATCTCTATATAAAAAACTTACTGAACTGGTAGCATTAAGGTTAGCAAACCTAATTTGCTTCTCATTCTTTAGAGAATGATTGCAATTCATTGACCACCTCAGCCAAAAAATGAGTGATTATTGAGTAGTTGTCGAATGTGCCCGGATGTTTTACAAGTCACTTTAATTTTACGATGGGTGTTCAGCCGGTAACTTGATTTCGTAAATGGTGTTAAAATGCGTTAATGAAAAACTCATTAAAACGAAAACGTGTAGTTCTAAGTTATAAAAATACACAAGGTTTTGTTAGACTCGCATACAGTATGGTACAACAGAATATTCTAATATTATCTTAATATATTAAGTTATTGCTGGTCGTCAGGCTATCTTCAATAATAGCTAAGAAATAATGCGATACTCGTACTAATTTCTTGGTAGGCAACACACAGAACAATAATTTTGGTAGCTCAAACGGAAAAACGAAAAGATAGCCGTAAGTCTCTTCTGGGAACGTTCGCTTTTTCTTCCTGAATTATTCTCGTGAGCTATTGATTCCCTGGCAGGCATTCGTATGCAAAAGTAGACAAAAATCCCATGCAGTTCCGCTGAATTTGTCTTTAGGTTTCTTATAATCGTTCGTATAGTTAGGACTATTGTGGTTGCGTTAGAGTAGTTTGAGCATGATTGCCTGAGTTTTCTCGTTGTTAATTTACTGTAAACTTGATGTCCACGAATTGCATCAAGGAGGAACAAACAACAGTGATGCATTTTCTTTCGTCTGAAGGTTTCTCGGGCTGAAATGCTTCAGAGCTTTTATCCAGCCAGCAAGTTGCCCCAGATTTCAAAGTCTATTGTCGAAGAAAGATGTGTTGGTGTATGACAAAACATTTCTACATACAGCAGGTCAAACTGTTGAAATTATTAAAGAGATTTTGAGGTGCTGTAACGCATTACGGGCTTCCAAGATTTAGCGCAGCTCTCGATCATCACTTTCTTGGACCACTCAAACATGCGTCGCGACGTTATCGTTTTCTTACGTATGAACAGGTGTAGAAAGCAGGGCATTAGTTCCTGCTTGACCCACTGAAAACCGTCTTATCGGGAGGAATACGCAAGTATGCGGGTTGCTGGATGAAGTTTATCGAAAAGAAAAGGCATTTTATTGAAACCTGATGTACTCATTTAACCCTTTAGCGACCAAGTGGACTATTCAGTCGCCTTTCACGGTCTTTGGGAGAATTGTTCTAATAATTAAACAGTGAGCAATATGAGGTTGCTACTACGTTTGAACGCTTCGGCATGTTACAGCGTCGTTTTTTTGGCTGCCTGGCTCTCAGCGTGCTTCATTGCATCAGTGTACAGACGGTCTTTGTGAGCTTAAATGTAGAAACTAGAAAAACAAATTGGTCGCTAAAGGGTTAAATCTAATTTTGGTGTAAATGAACTGAAAACAAAATTACGAGTATTAGCTCATCTTCATACTTCAGTATTTGGTTCTGAGTCCTACGAATAAACTTGAGTCCAGGGGAGTCTTACAATTCTACTGCTGCCGTATCCTTCCATGAGTTCATTCTCTAGCATGAAAGGTCTGCTTTTTCTCTTTTAGCTAATGTTCCACTGCCCTTGTCGATCACACGATCTGCCATTCTTATTCCAAATGATTATTATTACTCTATGGACTTTCTCTACACATAAATTATGCAGTAAAGTCTTGAAATTTAAAGTATAACGTGCAGATGTCCATCTTTTACTCCTATTTGAGATCGAACTTGCATTGCGGGAAACATTTGGTACAACACCTGTAGCCAGCAATAATTTGAAAATTTATCTGCACTACGGCAGCCGTCATCCCTCTCTTCACACACCTTAACCCTGAAAGAAAAGTTTCCCTTGACTAATTTCTCGCATTGCCTCTTTCATCACATTTCCTGTGAGCGCTACTTCCATATTTAATTTTTCTAGCAACTCAGTGCTTCTCCTACCCCTGCCGTATCACTAATGCCATACCGTCTCTCTGGTGTAATTACTTCTCAAAAACTGGCGCCCATCTCCGCTTGCCTCATTCTCCTCACCCCATTAAGACTGTTCTGAGCGCGCGCCTCATCGGAATCTTTATTTCTCGCTTCCCTCTCTCTGTTATTCTCTCATCTTCGTTCGTGTCCTATTTTACACGAAGCCTTGAAGCCATTTTTTGTCCCATTCGCTGCTCATTTTGTTAAATAGCACGAAAATTATTCTGAAGTTTCGAAAAATTTTCTTTATTCAGAAGAATTAGAGGCCGTGTAGCGTTTCATTATTGGCCAAGTTCGCTTGGTGGAAAACATTGGTAGACTAAGTGCTACGAAAAAGCTCAATTCTAGGAGTGAAGGATCTTAGCTTACAGTTGATAATCAACTTCAAACTAGAGATGAGTTAGGTTTATAATTATCAGAAACTGTACTGGCAAGAAATTGCTATCCGAGTTTAGGTAAAAAATTTCGAAGTTTAGTTTCAAAGATGGACGCACAGTTTTTTCAGTCTCAAACTTTAGATTCGCGTTAGCGATCACCGTTAATTTTCAACTTAGAACTCTTTCAAACTAGAAAGTTAAGTCCTTAGCCGTGAGAAAATTATCTTAAGGGTGAACAAATACAACCAGGAGATTTTAACATATGTGCACTTAAAAACGCACTTGAGTATATGTGCGTTGGAGAATTTTTCGAGTTGATAAATTTAATCGTTGAGTTGAAAATTTCCGAGGTAGAAATACATTTGAGCGACTTTGTTCGAAATTAAATGGTGGAACCCATAGTTTCACTCAAAAACAATGGTGTGCTTCAATTTCAGATTAGTTATAGTCCTGAAATCTTCTGTAATGATACTGTATTTTATTAGGAACATTTTGAATATACATGATAATTTATATATAATAATTATATCATTAAATTCTTAGTTTAACCAGCGTAGCCGTAACTTAATAATTATATTCCAGCTTAAGACTCAGGACCAAAATTACAGGTAATACAAATTAATGGTTTTTATCATCAATTTGTGAGCTAAATTCAAAGATGATAAATTTTGTGCATTCCACAAAACGCTGAGTTGGAAATTCAGCGCCGTTCTGTACCTGTTTTATTGCTTTATCGTGACTCTCTGCACGCCAGTGAAGACTTCTTCTGAAGAGTAAAGAAATATTTCACATGTAGTTGAACTATTTACAACAAATATTGCTAGACACAATACTTTCAACTAAACCGACAAAACGACGCAACTTTTTTGCTTTTGGAGTTGCTTCTTTGGTTCATTATGTGCTCTACCTCGGCAGGTTCAAAACATTTATGCTGCGTAGACTCGCGTCGACTCTGCAAATAGAGTTTACTGGAGTTGATGGTTAATTTTTTACGTACTTGACCTCGAGTTAAGAGAATCTTTCTGAGAGAGCACGGGCAGCTCAAAATTAATTGATAGGTCACCCCGCTCTACCCAAGCTTGATATAGTCACATTTTAGGGAGGCATTGTTGCTGGTGCGCTACTGGAACTTTCGAGGGAACAAGCTTTTACGTTTGCTGCTGATGCTCGCTTAGAGCTGCTTAGTTTCCAACTTAAATCATTTGAAAAACAACAAGTGCAGGCTAATTAGAGCATCAGCATTAGAAGCAACTTGCATGTATCTTCTTTTCTGGCTCTTGTGTAAAGAGCTACGTATACAAAGTTTTCATTGTAATTAACAGCGATTATTTGTGAGAGTCATTTCCGCGGGCTGCGAAGGGTATATTACACTTAGTTGGGTTAGGGGTGTTTCATTAGATAAAAAAGTGTTAAAAGAGTTTTAATTTTTCAGAAATTCTAGGTTCAATTTATGCGGAATAAATTCTGACAGTCATATTCTTTGTGCACGCATGATAAAGAGAAGCTAGAGTTAGAATTAACGCAAACGTCACGAGTATGTGACCGCATGCTGTGCAGTCGGGCCTATGTGACGGATCCTTCAATCGCTTTAGTTTGCCTGAGCAAATCCAAAACCAGCGAGGCTTCATCATACTTGTCAGTTGTGTGTGTGCTGGTAAACGTGACGAGAGACCTTCAGCGTTAGAGGATGTCACATAAAAACACCAATTGCTAAAAAAATATGTAAATTATTTGTCATATAAATTTTTACGATAAAATTATGTACAAATCATGTTTAAATACTTAAAATTCAAGTTATTTTGATAAGCTTTATTGAAATTGAGAATGAATTAATACCAGTTTAATGAAATTGTATATGATTGGAAGAAATGTGGTGGGAAGTTAAGATAGTTTATTATTGTTGTACTTCAAACCCGCATGAGTGAGGCAGCTTAAGAATAATTCATAGTGGAAAGTTATTGTCAGCTACACGTTGTAACTCATCACATTATAGGATATGGTTTTAACTAGGTTTTTAAACCAGACAACACGCAATTTGTAATTACTGAAGAATTTCATGCTTGCAGTAGCATTTGCTGTTGATCATGGCATGGTCTCTTTTGTATGCATTGCTCGATCATCCGTGTCTACACCATTGCTCAGTCATTGTCGATTTCTTACTTCTATTATTCTCGTTTGAAATGAATAGCTGAATACAAACTCAGCTCGTGTTTGCATGTGAACTGAAACTGCGAATAAAAGCTGCGAATAAAAGCTTCCTCATTGAGTTCAATATCCATTCAATGTCCAAAACTATATTTTTTAGGAATCCTGAACACTTTTAACCATAATGGAATTTAGTGCAAGTTGAGTGGGTATTAAATATCATATCCATGATGCATAAATCAGGTTCCTCTAGACAGGGAGACGCATTTTTCACGAGGATGAACTCCAAGATCATTTTCCAAGGCATCAATTTCCTTCCCAATTTCGCAAATGTAAGCAAGCCTATTTTTCCAGGAGAGCAAGCATAAGTATTCGAGCCGCGTTCCTTCCATCACCAATAAAACTTCCAGGCCATTTCACAACGGAATTGTCAAGCAATGAATGGAAACACAAATTTTAATGACACCAGCTTCGAAAATGGCTCGTATGATTCAATTTTGATGGTGGAAAATAAAGCGAAAGTCGGTGAAATACTTTGGCGCCAGCAGGGTCTGATTGGAAGTGGCTAGAAGAACGTGAGCGCGGCGTGGGGCATTACTGCAAATTATGTTGACAGATGAACGCCATGCCTTCCACGAGTGGCCTAAATTGAAGCATTTCAACTATTTATGGCTTCCATCTTCCCTCTCCTATGAAAGTTTAGTGATCTTCTTGTGGGCTTGGGAATTTGAGCCGCACCTAATACATAGTATCAATTTATGGCGTTTCATAGACAAAACAGAACTTCGTGAAGTTTTAAAAGTCTGTGCTCGGGCTAAGATATGGGGCTTACTCTGTTTTTGAAGTGTTTAGCATATTATGTACAATACATATAATACGGACTTGAATAATTCTCTTACTTAGCTTTCACATTTAATTAAAACTTGAATATTAAATCCTATATATACATATATATATATAAATGTATATATATATACAAATATATAAATGTATATATATATACATATATATAAATGTATATATATATATATATATATATATATATATATATATATATATATATATATATATATATACACACTAGAAGTCTAATGATGCCCACCCGGCATTGAAAAGAAACCTATTTTTTTTTAATTAGAAAGAGCAGCGCTTCGTAGGAAATAATTTTCTGACATTTCTTACTCGTAAGTTACTAATAAATATCATAATTTACTCATGTTCGTACATTCTACAATAAAATTACTTGTTAGCGAGGCTCGAAGGACAAAAATTTATAATACTCGATCAATGGATCAATAAATGCTATAAGTGCTTAGTTATTATTACTTTCTGAAATTTTGCCCTTTGTTAGGGCTTGCTCACTTTAAGTTTCACCTGTTCTTTGCCTTATGAACTTCGATGACAATTTCTTTGACAGCAGTACGCAGTTTTTCCTCTTTCGTGTAGAGCTGGGGTAGTTTTGGATCCAAGAATTTTCATATATGATGCAGAATCGCAATGGTCAAAAATGTTGGCAAAAACTGGAGACCTGATGTACCTGTACAGTATTCTTTGTCTTGTTTGCCCTTCTGGGATAAGGATAAAAATCAGCTGTAGGCATCGTTGCACTCGAGGAGCATTATGCTGTGGGGCATGCAGTGCTGTTAAGGTTTTTCTGAAGTGCTCCCAGTCACATCCAGCTAGTTTTTCCCCTGTAACTCGAATGTTTTCAGTTTACAGGAAGAACATAAAGGCTAAGGTGTTCGCTGAGCGTATTTAGAGTATTCAAACCTCTACCATTACCACAGTAATAAAATCACGATTTTCGATTTTAGAGCACGCGTAAAATATAGAATCGTGACCGAGCAAATAAACTAGAAATACCTCTTTCTTTATTGGATAGTCTGCTGAAAGAAGCCTGAACTTTATGCCGGTTCTTTTCACTATTGTTATGTTCGTGGTGCTCTGGTGGACAAAGACGTAATGTATCGAATGAACGGACCACACATGTTAGTGGGTCCTTGCGTCGGCTGAGCAATATATTCCCGACAGACAAGTACGAGTAGGATAAAGCAGGGCTTGTGTTAACACGTGATAGCGAGGCTTCAAGGACGAAAGAACTGAGAATCTTCTCTTTCTGTAGGTAATATATTTATGTCTCCAACCGGCTATCCTTCTGTGAAGGGGAAAGTGTTGGAATATTTTTTTTTCAGTTTTTCCGTTCTTGAACGAACTTTCTATTTACGGTCTTTATTTTTTTAGCTTGTACGTGCGCCCAACTCAGTGCAAGCTTCTAGAAATTCATTGGTTTTGTCCCATGTGCATTATTGGTGGATCTGAATGCACTCCATCGATTAATGGATAAATAAATACTAAAGGTTCTTACATATTATCACTCTATGAGGTTTAGCCTTTTCAAAGGCGTATCCACATTATGTTCGACCTGTTCTCTGTCTTACGAGCTTCGATGTCAATTTCTTCGACTGCACGATACAGTTGTTTAGGTATAATATTTTTACTGAGTTGAGCTCGTTTTGGATCTTATGCTTTTAAAGGTAGTCTGAGGCAAGAATATGGCACATTGTTAAGCGCAGCTGTACATGTGACGCAAGTAGACTGGGTTGCCACATGCAGGATGTTTTGGGGCAGAGCAGCTACGATGGCTGGAGTACGTGGCTGCTGCTTGCGCCAGAAATACTGGGGTTCATATCTTCATGAAGGGACAATTGAATTATACGTAGAGGAAGGTTTTTCAATAACGTGCACAATATTTATCTGATTCCGTCGTTTTTAGATCACTATATGTTCATTTTTTTATTGCATTTGTGTATAGTCCAAATATTGTTCGTGAAAAATTCATTCTAAGTCGTCAATAAGATTGATGGAATATTTTCGACTTAATAGAGAGACATCATAACGCACTTCAAGAAACATTAAAGTTTAACGCCCCAACTTCCCTTTCACGTTGAAAGACATGACGAAGCGCGTCTTGTCGCACGCAATTTTTTGTGGAATGACTTTTGGGGAGGCCATTTTTAGCGCTGATTGACTGAGTTTGGCTTAGGCAACTTCGTATAATGGATGAACTTAACGAAATTCTATGCTCTTCCTGACGAAGTCTGACACAGTATATGAACCTAATTGCTACTCGTGACCGTATGTTCAGGAATTTTACTCGTTTCCGAACGAGAAGAATAAGGAGCAAATGATTGATGTGTCGATGGAAAAAGAGTAGGCACAGGACAGCATGTCGAGCGCTACTCTGTAGATCAAATCTGAAACACGGAGACGAGTTGTTAACGAGTAGGCCAATGTTCTGAGCATGAAGGAAGCATTGAATGGATGCTGTAAGATGAAGGATAAGAAGCACAATAGAAAGAATTTCAAGGTTTACGGTTTTAGCCCGTTCTTTACGTCCAGGGGTATGTAAAATTGCTTTTTGGTTTAGAGACGTTATGGTAGATATTAAAGCGTGATAAATATTTCAGTTATTAAATAAAGTTTAAAATCAATTAACACCTGAACGGAGTCATTGAGAGACACATTTTTGTGGTCTGTTAAGTGATCTAGTTCGTGAAGCCATAATACGTCGAGTAGATTTTGTGTTTTTTTTCGTCCATAACGAATGAAAAGACTTTTAGATGAAATGAGCTGAGAAATATTTCCTTGCTTAGGTGATGCACTTATTTCATTTTAAAAAGATTGTTTTTTTTTGTGAGATAGGAACGCCTGGATATATTATCAATATGATAATTATTCGTACTGTAATATTATTGATTACCTTGCATTTTTTCTGAGTGCCCAATTATTGGCATTTGTGAACAAAGAATGCAGTTTGATGTAAGAAATTTAATTTAATATAGGCTTATTAGTTTGGTCAGTAATAAAGCCGTTGTAACGAAGCCAAATAAGATTAGGATAAATCCACCTAAATGAGCGTTATTATCTCGTGAACGTCGTGGCGCATGAACTGCGTGAGACTCAATTCATATCTGCTTCACTGGTCCTGCAATATTTACGCACGAAATGGAATATAGATGCTGTTTTGAATTAGAGCTCGTTAATAATACTTGAAATTTACAATTTAGAATGCATGATGGGGTGAGTTGACTGTGTCACTCGATAGTGGTACTCGAGGCAAGACTTGCAGAACGGAATTCTGTTTGAAAAAAAAATGACTACCTAATAAATGGAGGTTCGTGCATTTTGGGCTGGTGAACTACGAACTTGATTATAGCGGACGCAATTTGATGTAGTCAGAGGTGTCAAAAGCAGTGAAGATTGCGCAGCTCGAGTGGCTGTTGCCTGTACGGTGTTTTCCAGTAATGCTCTAGAGTCTAGAGTCTAGAGCAGCCGCGACCCACAGGTGGGTCGTCCGACCATTCAAAGCGGGTCGCGAAATGTAGGATCATACTTTTCTTATTTATGTAATAATGCTATTTCAGAATAAAATATATAATTTTTTACAATAAATAAATAACAGTAGACCTGGTTTCTTTTTAGACATTGAATTTTTCTGCTATATTTATATTTTATTCTTTATTTTTCTAATGTTAAATGGGTCGTACATAACTAAAATCTCTCAAAGGAGGTCGCGGTGGATAAAAGTTTGAAGACCACTGCTTTAGATTGCGTCGTTAGACAGCTTAAAATACGAAGGTAAAATGAAGCGGAGAGTCAGTTGTGAAATTAGAGTTTCAGCTGGAAAACTCATAAAAATTAGTCATGTTACGTTGAACTGAGATGAAGGCAAGGATCTCAAAGAGGATTATTAATTTTAAATCAGTGGCTAAAGCATAGAAATTAATTAGAAATATTTTCCCTTGAAATTTCTTTCCTACCCTACACAAGTTAAATGTGTTTAACAAATTAGCTTCAGCTGATGAGGTATCTATTTAACATGTTTCAAGAAATGATAATTAGTTAGAGAGAAGTGACAGATATCTTTGTGGTAAATTTTGGATCGAAACCGTTTACCTGCAAATTTATGACGTCTGCAGTGAATTAATTGACTGTATAAATTTGTAATGACTATTCTTTTTATAACGACGGCAAGGTACGGAGGCTTTTTCACATAATCACGACAAATTATCTGTTCACTTTTTAGAATTCAGCGATTAATTAAGGCAGTGTTTTGGAAATCTTTTACTTGACCAGTGTTCTACTCTCTTACTGTTCCAGGGAACACTGTAAAAAATCATCCACTCCAAGTTCCAGGGAATGATTTAATGTTAAATTAATTCTCTATACCAGGGTAGAAAAGGAAGAACACATCAATCACATCAATGTACGGTTTCTTCAGAATCTCATTCAGTTCGAGCGAAAAAACTCAATTCATTTTCTACATATTCCTAATTGTGTTTAAATATTGGCAAACAACTCAATGAGGTGCTTGGATTTTAAGTGCAAGCTTTCGTACTCAAGATATCGGAGTTTGCTTGACCAAGGCTTTTAATTTATCATATCTTACGAGGGGTTTCGGTTATACCCTTGTTACAGATTAAGGTGTTCAGCTCCTGCAGTGGAGATTTCAAAACTTTCATTGCCAAATGCACACTTTATTATTTACTATCAAATCACTTGATTTTAAATTTTGTATACAAGCTATATATAATACCATCACCAGCTTGGTCGACTGGTGAGCGAGTCTGCTTGCGAGCGGAAAGACCCGGGTTCGAATCCCGCTGCCGACATGGTTGACGCGGCTAGAAATACGGCATGGGACTTGGGTAAACAACCGAATAATTATCGAAGTAATTATCCGACCCAAGAATGGGCCAGAAGGTTCGTTCCTATAGCCTCATTCTATTCTAATTGAGATAAGATCAATGTGGCAAAGGTAACGGTTTTAAAGTATTAGAAATATTAACTGAAATCAACAGTATTTGTTTTATTATATACACTAAATCTAAGAGTAAGCTTTTATCTGTTAAAAACTGAGTGCGCCACAGTTAACAATAAAATGAATGTCCCTTCATTTTACTGACGCTGCTTGAACACATAAAACTAATTCTAAGGATGACCAGGTTTTGGAGGAGGCCGTCCTTCGGTTAAACCAATCATGCGACGTCTTTCTGTCATAATAAAACATGCACGAGGTACCACGAACTTATGCTGGTATGAAGAAGTAAAATTACTTACAATTGATCTCAATTAATTTGTCAGCTACTTTGAACACTTCTTACATTAGAATGAATGCCAGCTTCAACTCAGCAGTGAATCCTTTTTTGTGCTGGAAATATTTGTTTCCAAGTTTTCTTGTGACCATTGGCACAATTGCACGCCGATTGTAGTTGCATGATTCACTGTAGTTTGTTCTCGCTGCTCCTTACGCCCACGAGGCTGCAGCGATGGTTATTGCCCTCGCATTCCTCTGCACGCAAGCACCACTCCAAGTTATAGAGCGCTCAAGCTCTGATTTTTGTGCCATAACTCACGATTCTTGAGAGCATCGCTCGTTTGTCTCTGCTGTCACTTGCTTACGGAGTGCAGCCATGACTTCCTTTACCAAATATCAGGCACGAACCCCACACTTCCTTAGCAATGTTACGGCCAAAATCCCTCACAAACTTCTAGGAAATATCCTTGCAAAATGGCCCTATCTCCTAGCACTCCATTACATGTGAGAAAATGTGTGAATGATTTTGAACGGTTGCGTGAGTTCATGAGATTTCGGAAGAATAAGTGAACATTTGGTTGGAACTCGAGAAATAAATAAATGAGTTAAACAAAGATCAGTTCTTCTCGAATACTTTTTTGTATTACAGTGATAATCATAACTAGGCTTTACTCGAACAAGAAACTACACGAAAAATATTTTGTCAATTATAATTTTATCTAACGTAGAACTCTTCAATGTTAATATAGAACATTTTTACTTTTACTTTTCCCATACTAACTCAACCTAACGAATTTTACGTAGTTACAATTTAGCAACAAGTTTTTGAGCGGTAAACCAATCAGCAAGGGATAAAGACGTCTATCTAAAAACCAGTTCTGTGCTCAACTTTTCCATCATATTCCTGTTGTAAATAAGCGGACCATATGGTCACTATTTCGCTCTAAATACGCTCCGCCGATTGCCCTGCAATCCCGGCTCGTTTCTAATTAAGATCGCTGCTTCAGCTGCTCTGATTATTATCGGCACAGCAGAACTAGCGATGGACATGGCGATGTGTAAAATTATGTGCATCATCATGCGTGGTTGTGACACACACATAACTTCGCATGTGGGTCACTGAACATGATGCTTGCAGCCGTCACATGAATTATGCGCTCGATCCTTCGCTGTTCCATAGCATCATTGAGCAGATTTCCATTTCTACTGACCCATTAACATTGGTAAATTTGAAATGAAAGTACAATATTCCAGCAGCTGGTATCTTCATATTTGAGAATCCTATTTCTTCATAAAGTCAGCATTCTCCCAATGACTCGAAGAGTGTTCATTGTCTGAACATGAAGAACAGTTGTGACTTCCCTGAGTTGTTTTGGCAACTTTTTTCGAATGAACAGCGTGGTCCATGAGTAAGATACCTGTGCATGATTGACGGTACCTCTCAGCATATCAATGTTGCTATCGGAGCAGAACTACCGACTATCCCGCACCCGCTGAGTTTCCTTACTTACGGTCCATTTCCCACCTCCAAACAAACTCCATGGATAGACCTCCACCACTCAAAACATGTGTGCAATGCGCTCATTTCTATTCCTTTCTTCGTATTTCTTTCCGCTTCACCCTTGTACTTAGGCACACCCTGTGCCAAACTCTCCCTCATATCTTTCCTACTGATACCGACCACCACCTATGGCCCATCCTGTATTAGCAAAGCGTATCTATTACATTTAATGCTGGTATGCATGTTCTCGCTGATTATGAGCCTTTGCTCTAAAAAAACGTCCAGTTTAAGTGTTCATTCTTTAGTTTTTTCTACTCCTACTCAGGCTAAGTTCACAGCACTCTATGTAAGTAAGTAAGTAAGTAAGTAAGTAAGTAAGTAAGTAAGTAAGTAACTCCATGTAACATGGCTAACGTAATCAAGCTTATCGAACGCAACTAAGCCGTCGATAACCCACCGTAGCTTAACCTTTTATGTCAATACCTAAGCTAACATATCCGAAAAAAACAGAACCAAACATGACCTCAATAATTTATTTGGCAACATTATTGCTCAATGAACTGTTACTCGATCAAGTGTTGGGACGATCAGGTCTGCAATTGCATTGGTGTACGAGTGTAATTTGGAGACTCCGCCACTGCCTCGTGAGGGCTCAGTTCCTGCTGCAGTCTGAGCTATTTTTCCATACGTGTCAAGCAGTATTAGTGAAGTAGCTTAGCGCTACGTTATTTTCATAACTAGACATGACAGCGAAAAACCTGGATACCACTTCTTATGTAAGTGATATATTCATAAAAGAACTGCTCGCTTGAGCAGGGCAAAATGTCACGGTTGGTTTGTATATTTATACATGTAAAATTGTGTTTATTTCAGTAGCGACAGAAAATCTACCAACGTTGTGTGAGTGTTGAGTGTTATCAAGATCAATTTCAGTTAATTGTACTCCTGTTATTATTCTATTTTAAGGTATCTTATTATAGAAGCTTCTTAGTACAAATTTTTCACATCACTTAAGTCAATCTTATCCCAGTGAATGCAATAGTTCAAAACTCAAGGAACGCAAGAGCAATTTTCAAAGAATGAACGCCATACGCGTAAAGAATGCTTAATATAGTCTCCTGTTTAGCGTAGATGAATTAACATTTATGGTGTGCGGCGCTCAAGATTAATTAGGCTTATTAGGGAAGCATTACATTGCGCCACGCTAATGAGACTCTACAAGCGAATGTGGAAAGCGCTAAATGAAGTTCAGAGCTTCTCCTCGCTACTTTGTACTTGTAAATGACTTCACTAAACAACTCGTGTTGTCAGTACAATATGACTTCCCCCAACTCTTCACAACCTGCCTGCTGCTTTCTAACTGATACATATATATATATGTATATATATATGATTATATATATATATATATAT
>VCRD01000180.1:85501-105026 GCA_006783055.1 Trinorchestia longiramus
ATTATATATTATATATATATATATATATATATATATATATATATATATGACAGATTAGTTAGAACGTTGTTCAACATTTCATGATGAAAAGCGAAATTCTTTTAAACTTTATTTCTGAATTTCCACGTGAGCCCTCAACAAAACATGGCTAGAAGGAAAGTATCTGTTCAGGTTGTGCTGCATAGGGTGGGGTGGTGCTGCACATGTGCTGCATAGGGTGGTGCTGCACATGTGCTGCATAGAGTGGTGCTGCACATGTGCTGCATAGAGTGGTGCTGCACATGTGCTGCATAGAGTGGTGCTGCACATGTTCTGCATAGGGTGGTGCTGCATAGAGTGGTGCTGCACATGTGCTGCATAGGGTGGTGCTGCACATCCAGTCCTGGTGAATGCCAGCCAGTGTTGCAGGACACTGAGCTCATGCAGAGAAAGGAGGTCATCAGTTGCATCACTCCTGTGGCGTTCTCGCAGCCCACGAATGTCGAGTCAGCAGTTAACCTGCGGGCTCAGTGGCCTTAGAAGGCAGCTCCAACTTCAAGAAAAGAATTCTTACTTGTTTCAGTAAGAGAAAGCTTCTACAATTCTTTTGTACTAATAGAAGCATAACATTATGCGACCAAACGTTGGAATATGTGACGTATTTTTAGGACTGGGAAATTGGTAGCATAAGCGCCAATGATGTCTGGAATTCATTATGTTCGGTGTCTGAGATTTAATACATTTTGCTCCGAGTGAACAGTTATAATTATACTTACCTGAGGCCGTCCTTTTGTATTTGTAGCAAAAAACATTACGAAGTTAAAGGCGCGACTAATACTAAAGAAAGCTTCGTCAGAAAAGAGATCAGGTGAACTTTGTAGAGAAGCGCCGACACGGAAGTTTCTGTAACTTCAGTAGAAGATATAACTGGCAAACTGCTTGGATTTGTTTAAGCAAAACTCTTACTTGTAAAGAAGAAGCTACAAACATGCATGATTTGGCAAAATTCAAAAGACGGTAATTTCTTAACGTAAATGATGAGGTGTAAACGCTAAATGTCATTCTTTCGTTGTCAAAAGCGCTTAAAAAAACTCAACAGAAAAGCGTCGAGCTAAGAAGTAATTTGAAGTTTATTTGTTTCAGCACTCAATCATTCAAAGAACCAAGCACCGTCTTACTTATGCAGTTGCTAAATAATGAATGAATGAAAAATTAATTCACAAAAACGACGGGAGATTTCCAGATGTCCATGATCGTTTTGGCCTGTACACTAGAAAAATTCTGTATTTCAGCATTTAATTTTATGTTTTAATGTTGCGCAATGGAGAAGCTGTTTCACGACAAAACCACAATGTCTTTGCGTTCTTGTAGAACTGGAAAATTGACTTCTAACAATAAGATGCTGGTCTGTCGTTGCATGGATGAATTAAAGCTCGGTCGCTGTTTCTTGTTGAGGCGTGGACGAGCTGGACCACAAGCCTGCCAAAACTGTGCACGCAAACTCGCAGATGCTCCTCAATTACTTGCCTGCTGGCATGCGCGCCCAGGTCCTAAAAAATTGCCTTATTTTCTTGTATAAGTAATTATTTATTTTTCCCATCGCTCGCCAGCTTGTGGCTGTGTTTAATGAAACGTGTACTGAAGGATGCTAGCAGTGCAACAAAATTGAAGGCTCTGCGTTCATTTGGGCGGAAGGCTGTTTAAAATTTGAATTATTAAGCTAAATTTTGGAAGGGAATTACCCTAGGGATTAAACGTCCGTTGGCTCAGAATTAATTTTTGTTGCTTGAGATTTTGCTTATAAATTAATTCTACAAACTAAGTAGTGAATACAGACGCAAGTAATGAAATGACTTGGCCTAGGTGACGTAAAATTAGTTGATGCGAGGTTTTATAATTCACGATAAAATACACAGTAACTTTGGAGTTTCTACACCTTAGAGTCGTCAATATAAATAGTTATCAGTTATTATTGTGTGATATTCTCTAATACGTATTCTATTTTTGTTGTCATAGTAATTGGTTTGAGACTAAAAATAGGCGCAATTCTTGTTTTCTACATTTTTGATTGATATTAACCTTTCATTATCTAGTATTACGCATACAAAACGATTATTTATTCAATTCTGCTAGTAAATCTAAATATTATTTAATGAATCTTATCTGAATGCAAAGACTCAATAAACTTTATCAAGATACCTACTCTCCACGTCAAAAGTTGGAATACATATTGCACATATTCCTGGAAATCCTCTGAGCGGATCTAACTCAGCGAAATGAAAGTATCGATTCCCTGTAGTTAATATCTAAACCTATACAACACTCAAGGGAAAATTTTGATTTCAAGACTTCTCAGGTGCTACTTTATTATGAGTATTCGACAATGAAGAAAGTTAAATGATTCTGAACAAATAGAATTGGTGAACTCAAACGCATATATCTCTGACAGTGTGCCTGAACGTGTGTTTAAACTATCTTTAACCAACTTTTTTGTAGCTTCTTCCATATACGCTAATTATATTGCTGGCCTGTATTGAATAGACCCTCTTCTCTAGGAATAGATGATTAAAAAATTTGAGTCGTGAGTTTAAATCACGATTTTGTTTACCTTTTAGGCCTGCATGAGGTGCACTGATCACATGAAGAATGTGCGGTCGAGGCCATCTGAAGTTGAAGTCTACTTACGATTGTAGTTACAGTTATAAAACATGTCTGTCAACACGCCATTTGTGTGTCATGTCACTCTGTAGTCATTTATTAATGTTCTTTGCATCTAGAGTGTGAATATGTGTAGTTTAAAGTACTGAAAAATAAATGTGGGGCTAAACAAAAAGTAAACTTGGAAATACGCACGTGTACTATTTCATTATTAATAATGTTTTTATCAATAATTATGCTATTGAATTATTTTGCAAATTACAAGTGCATCGTTGATATTGTATTATGTCATGTGTTTTCTGGAGCTTCGATATGTTCACGAGCAATTGAGACTAATAAATATTTTGTTGCTTCTCAACTGGTTGTGTAAGGAGAATATGTAAGTGTGTGTTTGAATTAACTATCGTGGCTCACAAAAAGAGTTGTCTAAACTTCGTATATTTCTATAACTTACTTTTTACTCGATTGAGTCTGCTACAGTTTTGTATTTTTGCAAATGTCAATAACTTCGGCTTTATTTCCTGCGCACCTACTTTATTCAAGGAGTTCGTCGAAGCGTTCCTCTCCGACGTCTGTCGTCTTTTTCAATTTTTATTTTTAAGTGCTTCATACTGAAAATTTAATTCTTTTACTGGTCATTTTCCTAAGGAAAAATACAATTAGGATCTTTTTAAAGCATGGTAATCATTCCTGTGAGGACGAGCTCGAGCTTCACGAGGAAATGCACTGAAGGTAGTAAGTAATTCTCATAGTTTCCTTGGTGGCAATTGCTATAGTTTCCTTCCCGCTCTTGAATGTTGGGAACAAAGCACCTGGTTCTCTGATTGGAAATTCATTATGAACACAGCCTTTAATCTGGACCTAGGCTGGTCTAGTCAATGATTCAGGGACAGCCATGTCTTCTTGGTGTGATCTCTCTCTCTCTCTCTCTCTCTCTCTCTCTCTCTCTCTCTTTCACTCACCCTAAGTCTCTTTGTCCCGCTAACATAAACATCTAGTTTATGATTTTCTTAATTATTTACTCTCATTCGGGTCTTGAGCCGTAATGGGATTTCCTTATCATCAACGATCGGCATTTTCTCACATCTCTCTAAAAAAATCCTATGTTTCTGTGCAAGTATTTATCTCTGTATCACTTATGAGTTTACTTCAACAACACTGACTAAAGTCGATAATTGTTATGAAAAATTTGAACAGACATTCCTATGCTATCATAAACAAATTAAAGAATTAAGGAAATGAACACAAATAGCGTCACAAACATGTTTTTAATTTAGGCCTACGTTCACGAAATTGCTAGGATCACAAATATCTTTTGGATTGTTTTTTTAATAAAAACCAATGATGACTGAAAAATTGGTAGAATTTTCATGGCAACTGACTGTAATCAGCGTAAATGCTTGGGCATCAACTAAAAGATATCAGAGCATAAGCTAGGTTTTAGCTGTTGTCAAAACCGCATTAGATAATTTATGAGTGTAAAAGATGGACGCTGAAATTCCTGTCAACAAAACTTCAGCTTATGCAGGTATGACGAGACAAAATGGAAAAGTAAGTCGGGTGAAAAACAGGCTTATCGGGGCCACACACCGCCGTGTGGTGGTGAGGCCATCAACAAGCTTATCATCACAAAAATTAGATTTTATCTGGAAGTTTCAGAATACTGAACCTTCATGCAATGCCACAGGCTATACAAAACTTAGGCGAAGTGCGTGCAGCACTACTGACTAGATTGAAAATTGTTTACTTGAGCACGACTTTCATCGAAACAAACTTCTGAGGTATTTCTATTAGAGCAAGAAATGTAGAAAATGTAGAATGTAAAGTAATAGCCTTGACCTTTCGCTCGTAGCTCACATTACAGTAAATGAATGTAAATTTGTTGTTACCATCTGTTTCACGGTCTCCAATTCTTGCGCAGCGTCCAAAACGGTGAACCTCAGCTGGAAGACGTTGAGTCCAAAGTGTCTCCCTCTAAACGAGGGATAAAGTCATTTTCATCCTAAGAGAGGCAGAGCTTGTTATATCAAAGGGATAGTACTGCATCTTCTATTCAATTTCTTCTAGTCATTCACAAGAAATAAAATACTGATAATTTCAGATAGGAACATATCAGTAAAATGCTGATTCATCGAAATGTTTAAGCGACAGTTCCTCTTCCAGATGTATTCGTTTACTAATCAATAATGTATACTCAGACCTCAGAGTAGATGTTGTCATTGATCTTTTGGGTCAAATGGTGCTCTGAAATTAATATTTTTAATATACTTGCATTTTAAAGTGTGCTTGTATCACCTCTAAAAAATCGAATCTTTCTGTATAGTTAGAATTTGACTTCATGTCATAAAGATTGACCGTACAAATAGAGTAGAAAAAGAGTATTGATCAGATACTCGACAAAATATTAAAGTGAGGTTGCCAATAACCACAAACGGTCCACAAATGGGGTTTGATGAGAGTAAAACGTGAGAATAAGGGAAGTAGTTTACGGCAGCATATAAGAGATCAGAGCAGACGGCTATGATGGTCATGTGTTGAATCTAGGAAAAGCGATCAGTTGAAGAGAGCATTCAAAGTAGGGTGAACCGAATAACTGGCGCTGAACACCGTTTTTCTAATCATATGATGAACTTAACTACGTTTACAGACCTAAAAAACATTGCATGCTGCAAATCTAACTAAAAAAGTGGAAAGGGAGTACTATTCGATTCTCTATGGATAATTATGAGTTGAGATGTGAAGACGGGCAGTGCAAGGTAGGAACTTGAGTTGTGATCATGACTTGTTCTGAATATGAGATGAAGCTGAAGATGACATCACGCTTCATAGTCCAAAAAATGCCTGGAATTTATTCTCATTTGAGTGTGAATAAGGTACACAAGCCAAAGCCAGAGCTGATGTTTTTTGGTTTTGAATGAATTTCTGCAGAAAACATAGAGTCGATCCACATTTAATGTTTTATAATTTGTATGTCTGTAGAGAAGCATGTTGAGTACTGTAAGGTATCAATTCTAGAACTTGCCTTGTATATGCAAGTAGTAGACATGGGATACATTCATGGTCTGTAAATGTGGTCATCGCGACCAATTGAAAGATTAGGGTCACTAAGTTATGCTCGTTAAAAATTATGGATGGATCTAGCAAATGAGTATAATGAATTACCTTTAATTAATTTTCCACCAGTAGAAGTTTGGCGAAATTCTACGGACATTTTTAGAGGGAAATACATTCATTTTAATTCATAGCTTCTGCTTGAAATGACTGTTGCCGTACGTATATGCTATTTAACATCTGAACACTTCTACTCCATAATTAACTGTATCACCATTTTGGTTCAAGTTGGTACAATAATCCAACGACAATATTAGTAGCCTATAAAACTTCCAAAGAAAACAAACTTCCTGGAGCTCGATTAGCAGGAACAACTATGCCTATTTTAGCTGAATTATATGCAGTATCATGAACTGCAGGATATACGTTGATGACAGTTTATGCCTTACTTTATGCAAACGAAAAATCAAGCAGGTCAACATCAGAGTTCACTGGCGAAGACAGCCTAATATTAAAACGAATTGTGACGTAAAATCACAAAAGCATCGCTGAAAAGATGATATCACAACTCAGTACTGAACTAAACACTTCTGGACTAGAATATTCATGAGACAAAATTATCCACAAAATAAAATCAGAGGGAAGAACATGGCTAACGAATGACATTTAAATAAATGGACAAATGGCTGTATTGTCATGCGTCAAACGCTTTCCAAGATCAAGATCAAACGCAAGTTTTCGATTGTTAATAAAATAAATGCATAATCGATGGCAAGCATTACAACAAACCCCATCATTGAACTGAATTCATGAACGCGTCTGATCTCTCAGCAAATTATGAATACTCATGGTTGAAGGAACGAAAAATACTCGGTTCCTAAATGCACAAATCAAGAGGACGTTCAGTGCCCTAGTATTCCTCTGAAACCACAGAATTTGCGCTAAAAAGAATTAACATGTAGAAGGGGCTCTCGCCCTACCGCATTCGCAGTAAATGACCTGTTCGGATTACCCACCAAATGATATCACCATGAGCGATGTACTCGTCCGGTAAAGGTGCGATTTAGGCAAAATTTCAGCGTTGGAATAGCGGAGAGTGCGGTCTTTAACGGCTCGTGAAATCGTACCACTGGTTTTGAAAGGAGCGTTTCCAAGAAGGTGAACTAAATGTTGAAGCGGCTAAACAAATTCAGAATATTCAGCTGCCTATAAAATGCCTCAACAGTCCATAAAATCTGTTGCCTCAGTTACCGCAGGTCAACAAAATAATTATTGACAAACATTTTGGTGCTACATGAAGAATTTGCTTTCAGAAGGTCTGAAAGCCATAAGAATAATAAGAAAGATTCGAAAAAGTTTAATTTCGTTGACTTTACTCTGTAAACTTTGAAAAAACAAACCGGAGACCTGAAATATTGCCGACATCATACGCATCAGTGGGATGGATACCCGACCATTGAGTTGGGTTTCAATGGCTGCGCTAGAGTAGGAAGTGAATGCAGAGAATTATACATTGAGAGCTTTAAAAATTTCTTGAATGCACCTTCATATGTGTACCATTAGTTGACCAAAGCACATTGAGACTGCACTCGATTTCTTGTAATGTTCGCTGTAGTCTCATCAATCATATCAATTGTATTACGATCTTTGGCTTTAGGTCAGTAACAACCCGTGTCCATGATCGATACACTATATTTTCAATATAACCCAATAGAACTCTATAGCCCCATCCGTACCGACAGCGTTAATGATGGACTTTGCATGAGAACAAACAAAAACTTGTCTTGCACTATCGATTCTTTTCTCATATGTTCTTGTTGGCACACTCATCCCTTCATCCAACGCTGTCCCTGTCTCCATAAATTTCGTGTACTATGCACAAACTGACGAACGAATGGTAAATCTCTTCTCATTTTGTAGTTGTACTGAGTTTGCGTTTTCGATTTGGTTTCAATAAACCATGATATGTATTTGTGCCTTCTCTCGACGAGTAGCCATTTTTATAAGTTCATTCAACAGTGCCTGTCTTTTTCATGGAGAAAATGCATAAAACACACAAATTCAAACTAATTAACAACTTAAGTAACCATTAACTACTACTAAACAGTTCTGACTAAGATACCGTAATAATTGGGTTTGTAATAAATTTGATAAATTGTAAATAGGTTTAATGGATTTCAGGGCTACGGCGAACAGTAACTCTGAAACACGAAGTGCAGAGTTCTTGGTTCGCTTAATTGTCACTTATTGCAGTTTCCTTGTAGTAACTTACTGTGAATTGCATCTCACATGACACCATTTGGTCTATAGATAGGATAAAGCATCGGTTCTGTCGATTTTATAGCATCCGCCAAAATTTATTCGTTATCGACGCTAGTTTAATGACTTTAACTGTAATACCGGAATCTGCCATGTTTTCTATGTTATTTATACCAGAATAAAATTCTCAGATATTTTATAAAATATCGCAGACCTGCACTTTAACGTACCAGTGTCGTGGATCACTATGGTATTGGCACAACTCTTGTGTAACACAACCACTGACGAACGTAAACTAATTAATACAAATCCCCATACTAATTTTGCTAGATATCGCTTCAATTCATTTGATACCATCATTGTTGATCACCGTTCCCCTTCCCCCTATATCACATGTACAGTACATTTTATCTCAGTGTTGCAATTCATTTGATACCATCATTGTTGATCACCGTTCCCCTTCCCCCTATATCACATGTACAGTACATTTTATCTCAGTGTTGCAATTCATTCGTTTTGGTTGTTATTGGTGTCCTCAAGGCAATAACAAGCTTCAAGCCTCAGAGCAAACATGAAAGATAAACTTCCTTTTCGTTAGTAATTGGATGAAGCCGAAAAAGCTGGAAGAATTTCAGGTAAACTAGAAGTTATCGTAAATATTGTAACTGTAATTTGCACGTTATTGAGATGGGCTGTAACTTTCAAATTAGTTTTCAATATTGTAGTGTAATTTGATGTTGCTCTTTTAAACACAACTCTACACTGCACAGCACAGTGTGCATAATTAAAAAATGCCCTCTAATAAACTTATTCCCTTGAGTGATAGATGAATTAGAATCCCATGAAGCACACAACTTTCAAGCGTGATAAATACTTAAAAAGTGAAAACTTCTGATAAATTAAAACAGTTATTATCGTTATTTGTGTGGCAGCCCTGTAAAATATGTTTTACATTTTTACATCTCTTATCCCTTCAAATGAATTATTTAACGTCTTGTAGGAGATAATTTTAGGGGAAGTGTTTACGTTTCATCATTTCTTAGGTTTTAATGAGGTACATTCGGAGAACTAATTTGACCTAAAATCTGTGGTATTCAAGTTACTGCATTTGTAACAACATTTTAAATGTTTTCTAAGGTAGAATGCAAATAATTAGCACTGATGTTATTTGACCTATGCAGTTTATATTGTATTTATTCAAGAATTTTTATCGTTTTTAACACAGACGATTTGATTCGATCATCACTGAATAGAGCGAGTAGCACCCGCGAGTAGCACCCGCGAGTAGCACCCGCGAGTAGCACCCGCGAGTAGCACCCGCGAGTAGCACCCGCGAGTAGCACCCGCAGTAGCTGGTGATATTTGAGCCATGAGTCGTGACCAGATTACCGTGATACATGAAGTCTGGTCCAGTGGTTTACTTTCAAAACAACGAGTTCTTCATAAAATCAAGTCGCATTTCAACTCTCAGCTTGCATTCGTTGCTCCAGACAACCATCGAGGCATAATCAAAACATGTCCTACTGTGTGCAGGATTTTGTGGACAATAACGCGGTTTATAGAACGGAATTCTTTACGTTTAATATTCTCAAGTTTTCTTAATATTTTTTTGGGGTATTCTATTCCGTATATTGAGCCTTAAATCGTTTAATGAGTTCGTTTTATCTACCCTTATTAATTATTATGTTAATCTGACTGTTTAGAAGACTGAAAGTATATCGTATTTTTTGCCGTATGGTACCGAGTCCATCCAACACGCTAATAATTACAAAAATTAGACATTAGAAAATAGTTTTAGAATACAGGACTTACGAGTATCACCTCTTCTTCCTACAGGCTTTACTCAGATATGTGATACATAGAGATATCTTCGTCTGTATGTACTGGTCTTTTATTTTTGATATCAGGGAGGAAAAGATCTATTCATTAACACTATGAAGATCTTATAATTGTAGGGTCTTCAAATACTGCTCTTACAAATCATAGATTTTTCGTACAGTCTTCAAATTAGCCAAAGTATCAATACTTATTCCAACAACACTTTTTATTCGAATGTCTCTGCAATGTAATACGATACAAGCCATCCTAAGACACTTCATCTGAATAAACTGTTATTGTCTTCTCTCTTTTTCTTGGGTAAGAGGCATGTAAAGCCTACATCAATGTGTTCTGAAAGTCAAGCCTGGCATAAACTGAACTTTTCTCCGCCCCGCTGTTTGCTACGGCTTCAAAAGCTCTCAATTTTCTGGCTCCATGTCGAAAGTTGAAAGAAAATCGAAAGCTTGGTAGCCCGGTCGACCGCTCCTAAATGAAGGCCGTCATTGAAGAAATGAATGCACTGTACATTTGAATAGAGCTTACTTTCATGTTGGTCAAAAGGCTGGCTACATACCAGCGGTTCCTGCACGCCAAATTCTCTCCTTCAATTCTTTATAACATCTGCTTTCATTTTCGTTCACACAGTTTATGTCTCGTTTAAGCAAGTTTTATTTTCGTGTTATGAATAAGTTTGTTCATCGTTATGGCAACCAGAAGCTTAACAATATGTTTTTTGGTTTATTTCACAAGATGTACGAAGGTTCTGTGTAATTATATTTCCGTTAGTTTTTCTGTTTCTTTTACGAGTTAAAACGTCGTTTATCTTGTGGCAATGTACTTAGCACTCATAACTTTTTTCTAATGTATGCCCGTAACTGTCGTTTTACATAGCTTTAGCACAGTCGCAGCTCGTCCATATAGAAATAAACTTACATGCATTTATATTAAAGCACTTCATTAAAGCCTTTCTTTAAGTAAAGGTCGCAAAGAGTAGGCGTGCTTTTGCTTTCAGTTGACCTCGCCAAATGCGAGCTGAGTTAACTTTTGCTTCGATGTGTTTCAAGTATTAATGAAATTACTGCGTGAACCACATCCCCGATGTCCTTGGAGGCTCGTCTCGTCCCTCGCCCAATAAAAATAATTTGTTTTAACATAACTGCAAACTCATCTAATTAGTGAAGCGTTCATAATTCTTCCAGTCGCATGCTTGCTACCTGTTGTTTTACACGAATATCGAACACGAAATTCTCATATATTCATTTCTTCATATTTAACTGTAGGTCTGAAGAAGCCGCTATAAAATGATCTCTTCGTAATATTCCGTAAGCGACAATAAACCATTAGGTGCCTGCATGCTCTTGCTCAATTTATGATTATTTTTGTAGTATCATTCAAATGATGTAGAGAAGTTCATGAACTCGCTGGTCAGTGAGATCTGTTCTTGTGATCTCGCTTGAAGCATCACTACTTCTCTGAAGACCTTATCGATAAGCACAGTCACTACTCATTAGATGCTAGCATTAGGAATTTAAAACCCAATGTACATGTACATTTTTTGCGTGTGCGTGCGCTGGAGTGTGCGCAAGCAGCAGGAGGGAGTAGATGTTGTCTCGTATTCTGCCTACCGCAAGCATGTCTCTTTAGTCTCCGCCATAATATTTTCTCAGCTGAGACCTGCCTTTATTTCCGATGCAAATGGAATTCTAACCGCCAGACTTAAGGAATTGCGTTACCGCCGCAGCCAAAGCATCGTTAACGTCGAGGTAATGATCCTATGAATAACTAATTTCATCAGGTTACTCTTTACCCCATTGAAACCTTTGCTTTGTTTCAATATTATTAAATTTTCGTCATCTTTGTAGCCCGTTGAACCATTTTACGGTGGATTTGTTATTATTTTTTGCAGCAGTGTGCAGTTTTTTTTCATGACTTTATTTGCAAGATTTTTTTCGTATGGATATGACCTTCAAGTATATTTTTACGCGTGACTTGAGTTGCAGAATTAGACCGAAAAGTTGGGATAATATTTGAACGCTATTCTCTTGATGATTTTTCTTCAGTAATGCTCAATTTTACATGTCAAAGTGCATTCGAATATTTTGATTTTTGTCTTATTGCACCAATCAACAATATTCATGGCTTGTCACGATATGATCGATGAAGCTATGCTGTCTTTAACAATAACTTTTTCTATAATCCAAACTACTTGCAGAGGTGAGTCAGAACACAGCAATTTTGCTACAGTAAGTCAATACCCTCACTTTACTATTCTTTACATAAGATGTTTTGCAAAACTAACGGGTGGAACAAGTTTTCACATTTTTTTCCAAATTTTTTACTGAGAAGTAAAAAGACTCAAAAAATGTATCCTTTTAATTTTCATAAACTGTCACATTCAATTTTTACTGAAAAGACGGACTCCGACATTTTCTCTCTGTGTATGAAGCTAGGCGTTTTAAATGAGTACATTATCAAATTTGAAGTATACAAGGAGAACCACTTGGTGCTCTTGTACTCGAAATCAACGTAGCATAACATCGGACTGAGAGATGTACTTTCTTCTACTTTACATTATTCTCATGGATAACTCATTTAGCAGACAGAAGATCATCAAGCCTTGAGTGGAAATCATCAGATAAAGAAATTATCACCAGGAAATCAGGAAATTATCACCAGGAAATCAGGTAATCATCACCAGGAAATCAGGAAATCATCACCAGGAAATCAGGAAATCATCATCAGGAAATCAGGAAATCATCACCAGGAAATCAGAAAATTATCACAAGGAAATCATCACCAGCTTGGTCGACTGGTGAGCAAACCCGCTTGCTATGCGGTAATACCCGGGTTCTAAACCCACAACCGCCACGGTCTGTTTGTGCTTGGTCATTGGCGGCTAGAATTACGGCATGGGACTTGGGTATCGATCCAAGAATGGGTCAAAAGGCTCGTTCCTAATGCCTCATTCTATTCTATTACACAAGTGTGCTGCTTGGTCGGTATGATGTGCAGTGCAGGTGTTGAGTCCGGTCTTCGTCCCGTAATGAGAGCATATTGATAATTTCATCTAACTTGCAACGAAAATCGGTACGCCAAAATTAGAGCCACTAGGTGGCTGTTGTGTGTTGAAAATTTCTTAATTCACACTAGTTACGCATCGTAGGGTTACCAATACTCATACTCTGTATGTATTTGTTACAGAGAAACGCAAACAAGAATATCCTGAAGAATGCTGACACGTAACAAACGGGGGAAAAAGTTGGATTTTTACTCCAAATTGCTCACAAAAAAGCCTTGTTACTGCGTTGTTCTGCAGAAGGGAGCGTAGATTCACGCAGACAACTGGGGCAGTGTCAGCAGTGAGATTTTATCATCAAAAGCGTTCCTACCATTCGTGGTCAGTGGGAAGCTTTAGAGTGGGGCATTTTCAGTGTACTTCTTGTGAAGTCGCGAGTGTGACAACTCACCCAAGACTGTTTCAGCTCTGATGACCTTCCATAAGATTACACGTTGGATTACGCGTTGATTACACGTTGTCATTTTTTCATTTTGTGCAGGGCCCAGAGGTATTCATTTTTTCTTAAGCAGACGGGAGAGTTAATGAACCAACTATAGAAAATCATTTATAATTCCACTCGCGCACTGAACGTTCGATCATTTCTTATGAGCTTAGGGGGCAAAACGAATCGTGTACCATTGTATTTTTGTGCTCTTTAGCAGCGGGCAGAATAATGAGAATTGAGTACCTAGACGACTGGTCTCGACACGCTAATAAATGATCTGTGAGGAGCCGAGGCAAATGTTGGTCTCCAAACAGTTTTCATAATGCTCACATAATACTCGCTGAGCACATGTGTTGAAATGTACTGGCTTAGTCACTTATTGAGTTCATAAAGAAATATTTCCCGACTCGATATTGTAGACGTGATATTCTAGGACTGAATTCACGTTGACATGTTTGGAGAAATGGATGAACATTACGAGTGCAACAAACTATTTTTTGTGTCGTTATGTGCTAGCCTTTCTGGTTAAGTAAAATCGCAAAGTCTGCCATATTGAGTGTTTTGTACAAACACTGTTATATCAGTAGAATATTTAATATCGTGCATGAAGAAACTCAAGGCATAGTACAAAGTTCGTCCCTCTGCATTTGTTGATTCGAGATGAGAAAGCAGTTCAAGAGTTATCCTCAGAAATAAATAAAATTCTTAATGTTGATGTTGAACATTTTCTAACATAGTTGATCTGATCCGTTTATGTGTTACAAAAGTAGAATCATCAGGTTTAAGACCCGTTCAAATTGTCCTGCTTATTGAATGGGCCAGGGGGAAGCTTTTAAGTAATACTTGCCTCAATCTATTGATTAGGACTGTCCGGCCAGCCTAAAAGTAATTATACATTAAAAAAACATATTACTTAGATACTAAACTAAATGATGTTTCTCTCAATTTTCTTCGTCAGTAAGGAATTGAAACCCATCGGTAATCGAAAGAAAAATCTTTCCCAAAGAAATTTTCTTGCTCGTTTGAAAGCGGTAGCAGAAACAATTTCTATTGGAAACTAATACCCAATGACTTAGTGGAAGCCTTTGCTGCTCAACTAAAGTTTCTATGTAAAATTACTTTCAAAATTCGGTTAGCGGGCGGCGCTAAAGGTATAGGAAAAGTCCTCAACGAAGCTGTATGAAATTTTAAATCATGGTAAACTCAACGAGTGTTTCATGAACAAGATTACAGAAATATTTCTTCTGTTTCTTCGTGTTTACAGTGCTTGTTTTCATTTTTATCTGTTATCAACGGAAAATGACCTAAATTCGATAGTATAATGGCTATTCTTCCGTAGGCGTTCAAACCGTTTCATTTATTTAAGTTGTTACGTGACCTCGCATAAACTGCGTCTTCAGCCCAGAACACTAAGACTATTGGAGAAACTGCCTACCTCCGCTGCTGACGCAGTTCAGTTAGCCACCATAGTTTCATTACCTTGATAATTTGATGCTCTGGGCTCCTTATTCCTTTGCTCCTACTTTTTAACTAAGCATTTTCATGTGTTTGTGGCACCCTACTTCCCTTCGATGTTTTCCTCCAAAAATCACACGGTAGGAAAATTTAACTTAGCTTGAAGCTAACATAATTATTTTTTGACTTAAGTTGCCAATGGTTATTCTAAGAATAGTGTCCGGTAGATCAACTCAAATTTACAGTTCATGGTCCCTTCATTTTGACACCTACTCTCCATATACGAAACAGTTTGATTCAGCGGCCTATTCATGTGTCTAGCTCCGAGTGTAAAACGTCGGTGATTAATCTGCTGAAACAATAGTCTATTGTGCGAATGCATTATTTATAAATTGCTTACAATTGTAAATACCTCAATGTTTTACAAGGTCTCACAAACGCACACTAATCTATCGATAAAACTGAATCAAAACTTGCTTTAATTTTCTTCCAAAGATCATCTATGAGGCAATTGCGCCAGTTCTATCGACATTCATAGGCTGATCTTAGAGAATTCTATCGCATTTCCGGCACAAACCTAGCAAATTAGTGACTTAAGTGCTTTTAGAGCTCAACAAATTGAGGGAACGTGAGCAGAGCCTACTTTATTTGCGCTGTCCAGAGCGTTCATTTAAAGCTCCTACATTGTTCCTTTAAACAAACCAAGTTCAGGCAAGCTTGAAGGTCATTCTACTCAAATCAGATCAGCCTTAATTCTACGACTGGCTCAGTTTTGTCCTTTATTTCTTTTCATTTCTACAAGTTCTAGTTTTATGTAAATGGTAACCCTTATCAACTTACTCCTGTAACACGCAATGAACAGCAACTTTTGTTCACGTTAAACAACGATGTTGTGAACTAAGGTAAGAATATTTCTAACATATTTTTAAGAGTGAAGGAGGAGCGACACGTTAGCGAGAGCAGCACTGCGATTGAGTGGGTTTTGAAATCGAAAACATTGACGCCTGCATGCACTGATTCATACGCTTGTGAGAGATGGAAATCCGAGCTACGTTAAAGCTTCTCAGCCTTAATTTGATGTTGATATTGTGTCGTATAACGAAGGCATCGAATTGGTGTATAATTGGCATGTAAAACACAAAGGCTATTTGATTGAAGTAATAAGTGACATAACGAAGGCGTAAAACATTTTGTATTATATTTATTTTGAAACTAATTGCGCCGACTTGAAGTAAACTCAAGCTGTTTCATTATGTTGCATGTAATTTCTTTCGAAGTAAACGCCTTACGCCATTTTTAGGCACTTTGTTCTGTGAAATTATGACGTTTTTGTATTATCAACAAATGCGTTTCTGCCACTTAAAAAATTTAATTATAAGGGATTTGAAATTCAAAGTTAATGTGTATGTCATATATCAACTTGACTGGAATAAACTAGTTTTTTTCTTCTCTTTTAAGGTAACACATAACAGCACAGGGAAAAAGCTGGTTATACACTTTATAATTACGGAACTAGTGTAGTAGTTCAATTTCAGAACGAAATGTTGTAGGAAATGGATTATGAATTAGCTGTTATTTTTTTTAAACTAAACTCTCTGATTAATAAAACATTACAAATAGTTTTGATGGAAATACACAACTCTATTCAATGGTGAGCCATAATATTGTTTCAAATTATTCTTACAAAAATTCCTTAAGTTTTGTGTTTGGTCTTAGGAAACAAAGAGCAAACTACTATTATTTTCCATGTTTTGTGTCATAGCACATAACATTCCAATAGCAGTAAACTAATTTCAGCACTGCTTTCAGAGCGAGTTGTATGATACATTACCTTGTTCTACAATAATTCCTGAGTATAACGCATTTTTGGTTCTTTAATATCTAGCAGAAAGCCTGAAATGATTGTCAGCATAATATTGTACTAATATAGCAATACGACTTTTTACTTGACAAGGGGTATTCATTTGGTTTTCGGCAGATTGTGCGTTCTACAAATTATTGCATATAAATCAATGAATACAAAGAAAAATTTATCAAATACGAGTTTACTTAGACGAAGAAAGATGGAATGAAAGGAGATAGAGATAAGAGAAACATGCCTACAGAAACAGTATCGTTGTGCTCAACAGGCAGGAAGTAGACAATGCTCTCTAGTTACTAAAAATGTGACGCAGTCAACATTGCGATCTGTCTCGTTCCGCTGCCTCCCATCTAGTGGAACTGTGGATGCAATAAATGCCACCTCACAATGCCTTAGCAGGGGTAAACAAGCGGACGCTACTAAGCCCCGTAGCAAAAACTTGATTAGTTACCAGTTCTGTGATCTAAAAGAGGTTTAGTTACCAGTTCTATGATCCAAAAGAGGTTTAGTTACCAGTTCTATGATCCAAAAGAGGTTTAGTTACCAGTTCTATGATCCAAAAGAGGTTTAGTTACCAGTTCTATGATCCAAAAGAGGTTTAGTTACCAGTTCTGTAATCCAAAAGAAGTTTAGTTATCAGTTCTATGATCCAAAAGAGGTTTAGTTACCAGTTCTATGATCCAAAAGAGGTTTAGTTACCAGTTCTATGATTCAAAAGAGGTTTAGTTACCAGTTATGTGATCCAAAAGAGGTTATGGTGCTTGACAGAGAGCATGTACTTCAGCGGTTGCATGAATACTCTAAGTTCTGGCCACCCTTCCGATATGGAGGACAGTCCATAGGCCTGTTATTTGTATGTTATCATTAATTATGTGTAAAACTGAAGCATGGTTTCATGTTCACGTAGCAACAGTGACTCTTACAGTCAGCGTACCAAATATTAGAGTTCAGTACATCCAAGCTAGCGCGAAAGATTGCTTCACATGCTTCGCTGAGTACGGTCAAGCATTCAACATGCATACAACTGAAAAAAACAGAATTAAAAAAATGCATTTGTTTTATTTTTTACTTCAACACAAACGACTACTGAAATTACTCGATTACTTGCTCTAACTCTCATAATCCTCATAAATTTATATAACACAATAGATTTTGTGGAATTCATGTCACGATAAAAAAATGTAGTTTCTACGGAAATGAAAAATTCCAGAAAACCTTAAAGCCACTGAGTAAACTCAGCTCAACTCCTCATTTTTGTGGACGATAAAATTCAGACACCTACTTTTTCTGTCGTAATTGAAGAAAGCTTCAAAAACGACCGAGTGATCGCGTTGCAGCTAACTGAATTTTCATTCATTAGGGCTTTCTCTTAGGGAGTAACTGCATGAGAAACTCTAGCTTTATTCCTCCTGCAAAGCGCTAACCTTCATATCATGTATACGACAACAATCGCATTTAGAACGTCAAAATATAAATATTTACACTTCGCTCAGAAGCCATGGAAGCTTAAATGTAGAAATGCTAACGTCTTGAATAACCAGTCTGGTGGCCTTCGAGCTACGTTGACTCTTTTAGACTTATCTTTTGATACTTTTAATGGGGATCAAAATTATAATCGGAATGCACAAACAAAGTAACCTCTGTTCTGCACCTCAGTACTGCACCTCTCTCAGTACTCTCATTAAATGGGACATTATAAATACTTTTGAGTACACGCAGCTTCCACTTCAGTTTTCGTTCTCGAGGTTGAGAGAAGGAAATATCTATAGATTCACAGTACGGGAAGGTATGTATCATAAGGAGGCATGCCTTCCTCTAAGGAAAGCACTTGTTCATATCGCAACACCCGAAAGAGTTTCGAATGCCTTGTGGCCGTGCGTCTGAAATTATGTGGATGCAAACTTACCGACGCTTTAGTTGAATTTTTAATCCCGAATGGAGTGGGAGTGCGAAGCCGTACTTGAGAATGCAGACTGCTCCATGTTGACTCACCTATTGACCGTTGTCAGAAACATATGTAGCTAATTAGTTACATCAGAACAGGCTTTTTCTCGTCTAAATACGAATTTATTCATTTTCTAAAGCTAGTTAATAGTATCTTTTTTACGGGACCTGAATTGTTACTCCATATTGGGAGATTTTTCCGTCGTTTTACTCAAAATTCTCAAACAGATGGAGGTCATTGGGCCAAAGTGAGGGAGTAAATCGGTGCCGAGGACGGAGGTCGTTTGTTCTTTAAAAATTTATTCAAAAAATAAAAAATACTAGAGACTTGGGTCTTTGAGGCTGCCCTGGAGAGTTCATGCAAATATCGGAAAATACTTTGAATTTGTCGCGGTGTGTGGGACTGAATTTCTTTGGAAATGAATTATCTTCGTAGCAAAGCATTTTCTTACAATTTCTTCGTATGTTGTTTTTATTTTTGTATTTTTTAGGTGACGAACTCTTCAATACGCTTTTGTTGGAGATTGAATAGGTCTCATTTCGTTGAACCCCCTCAATGGCCGTGTGTACTGTACAATACATCACCTGTTGTATCAAGAAAGAATTGATTGTGTTGGATACGAGTATTTTGCAGGACATTCATCACTGCGTGGAATTCATTATTGAAGATTTTTTACTTGGAAAATTTCTTCAGCATTCGAATATCAAGACGAAATGTGAACTTATATTATCACTGGGAAAAGGAAATATTCAACACGCAAAACGTGTTGATTGCAATATGATTTGAGCTTTGAATTGACAACAAACAACGTGAATATCTTAAATCGTTTGGCGTTCGGAAGGAATTACATTTGTTTACAATATCAAGATCGCGGTTTTTCAAATGCCTCAATAAACAGATAATAAAGTATCCACAGGGCATGTTGTATTTAATAGCCAAAATTTAAAGAATCACGGACTGCCAATAGACGCAAACGCATCTACATATATAATCGAG
>VCRD01000180.1:105221-121510 GCA_006783055.1 Trinorchestia longiramus
ATCTGTGTGTGTCCGCCCCATTACTTCCTATCTATTACTGAAGAAAAATTATTGAACTGAAATCAGAGCTGGTACGCATGTATTCTAAGCATTGTATTGTGGATACTAAAGGCGCCGGATCACTATAAAATACTCAATTTTTTTTATTAGCTTTCTTTTCATACACGGCCATGTTATCAGTAGATAAGATACAAAATGGAAATTCTGTATACATTCATGAAAAGTATTCATTTAGAACACAATAATTCATTGTAAATCGTTAATGCATTCGTCTTTATAATAATTTCAAATTAATCAAATCTAAATCATGGAATTTCCACGGGAACTGGCTAGTATGAAAATGAAAGAGAAACTATAAGAAAAAAATACTACATTATGCCTCTTTATGTTGCAATGTATCTGATACAAAAAAATCTTGCGTTTCAAATGCTCCGGCTTGAAATAAAACTTCGTTCGTCTCTTAAATATTTCGAGTGTCTCTCTTCGCTCGAGCGGATGCTAAAGAGGACGCCACTGATAGTTTCATGTTGTTGATATTCTGCCGCTTTACACAAATGTTGGAAATTTCTCGCTTAGAGAAGAACTTTGCGTGCGTCAATGGCCTTGATTCACTGTTCACAACGCGAGTTTTATGCTCTAATGGAAGGTGTTTCTGCCGCTCTTCCAGGCGAAAGTTGCGATTGAAAGTAATATTGAAACATCTGGTGTGTTGGCATGGTTCTCTTTCGAGCTATGCAACGAATGGCTAGAAATTTTGTCTCCAGTAGAGAATAAACATTTCAGCACTAATCTTGAATGTCATCTGCAGAGCGTCATCCTGTAAAATTAATTTTAGCGAGGACAGTAAGTAAAATTTTGTCATAAAGCTATCAACAAATATGAAATGAAGGAAAGTACTACTTGCTTTCAGGATAATGAATAACTTCAGGAATGACGTCAAAGTCTCAAAAAAATCAGAAAATGTGTATTGTAAAATTCTTTCTAACATAACTTCAATGTTCAGTTGCACTTGGTCGAATTCAAAGAACGAGGGATAAAACATTTTCTGTATCATTTTAAAATCCTAATAGGATTTTATGGATAGCACATAAGCCTATAGTCTTTGTTTGAGTGAATAAATTGTTATATTTTCCATAAATGTGCAGTTTGATATGTAACTGTTATTCACAGTAAGTTCCTAAAAATGACGAGTTTCCCAAGATTATAAACTTTGACCTGAGTTTCTTTACTGCGCATGTTTATATGAGTCCGAAGACAGAGGTATTTCGAGTGCATTTCATAATGGTGGGGAGCTATAATGGTAAGTGTACGTAATTTGTCTGGTAGATGTTTCCGCTCATAAAGGGCAGAATTTGGGGTAACCCGTGCCACTCTGAAACCAAATGCTGAGTA
Organism: Trinorchestia longiramus; assembly: GCA_006783055.1. Lineage (NCBI taxonomy): Eukaryota > Metazoa > Arthropoda > Malacostraca > Amphipoda > Talitridae > Trinorchestia > Trinorchestia longiramus. The sequence goes on from VCRD01000180.1 coordinate 106,614, forward strand.
TTTTGTCTGAGCACTGGTGCTGGCCTGGATCAAGTGAGGCTAGTGTTCTGACGTGCAAAACTGACACAAAATGAGTCGTGGCGTCGTATAACACGTTGACTCCGAAGTGGTACGTATGGCCCACATACAGTGCCTTCTAGTAATAATATGTACAAAGTGAAGATTTACACCGGCCAGGCAATCGGAGGCAACGTGTTAATGTGAGAAACTAGAGTACATCGATGTGTTGTGCTCAGTTTGTTGTAAAAAAACTCACATGGACGACGCAGAAGTTCTGGTTTAACTTGTGAAATACAGATCGTAGAACAGTGATATTTGCAGTACGATTCTGGAAATTGTAAAACTTACTCTGTAAAATGTGTTTTTGTTGTTTGGAAAAATATAGCTGTGAAGGAATGGACGTCCGTATTGTATGTGAAAAAATGTAACAGGACTGTAAGAGAAATGCCTAAATAAAAAATCCGCAGCTCGTGGCAGATTGAAACATCTTGAGATGAAAACCCTTTCCTAAATTTACTATAAATGGTCGGTATTTGCTATATATTTCAGTTTTCCCTCGGATATTTTCAGCAGAAAAAACAGATATACAAACAGAGACGTACTAGTTACAATGAAGAACGAATCTGTCATTAAAATTTATTCATGTTTCAATGTATCAAAATTGAACATAAACCTAGTTTGAAGTTTCATTTTTCAAGGGCAAACATATACAAAAATAAAAGCATAAAAATACGAAAATAAAATACAAACTAGTGCTTACTTTTCTAATATAAGTTTCTATCGAAACTAATTTAAACTTTCAGAGGAGTTAATCTCTGTAGTAGATACTACAGGCTCGACAGTTATCTTTCATTAACAGCCTTGCTTTCATCTCGTTCTTCTGCCTTGTGTGTATTTCCGAGAACCTAATTTTCCTGACGTACGACAGAGCAATGCTCATTGTTTTAATTCCCTTTGTAATAGTTTTCCGTAGAGGTATAATAGCTGGTGTCTGATCATAGTGAGGGAGCAGCGCTATACGCGTCCGTCACGGTCATTTGAACAAATTTATCTTGGTATTCAGTTCACGGTTTGTAACGCTTAGCAATTGTTCGATGGAAGGTTCATTTTGCTAATTTAGTATTTGTTTGTGAAAGCTGTCTTTTCATTTCAAGATTAGTATCAATAACAATAGAATATTCATCCCATACTCTTCGGCTGGTCAATTATGTATTTCTGTGATAGAGTTTTGATCACGTGCCCTGCATGTGTGGATTATACACGTTTTTTATTTGGAAGATTTGCAAATAAAATCCTTTGAAATATCATCTTGTTGGTAGTCTAACGCCAATTAAAACTCACATTAACATGCACATTTTTATTTAAAAAACGAAATTAACATTTTTGTTTAAACATGATTTCCTTTTAACGCAGCGATCTATGTTTGATAGTTGAAAAATTGAATAGCACTGGGCCGTCGATTAGTATGAGGCCTTAATTTGATGAACCAGAATGTAACAAGGAATAGAAACAGCATATGAGAGTAAACTTAGGCAAATTTATCTTCCTGAATTTGAACGCACAGATAAACTACTCAGTAGACAGTGCATGATTGACAGCCTCGGAACGCTGATCGTCTAACTCTAACCCAATGTCTTTTAAATCTAAACAATAAGACAGCCCTCGTAAACATCTACGCGGCGTACCATCAGATAAAGAAATCAGCCAAAGTGATGCTTTTACTATGAATAATAACTTTGCCAACAACGTAGACACACAGTTCACCGACAACTATATTTTCATAAGGAACTCAGGAAATCACAACGCAGTCTCACTGAACTACTAAGAATGATATTACGTTGATCAACGAAAGCATGATGCATGAAGACTTCATGAATTATTCATCGCTGCAAACATCAGTGAAACATACGCAAAAGTATGATTTATGTTCGGAAAAGCTGACAGCTTCGCTGCTCTGTGTTGCTTCTTTGCATTATTGCTCAAAAAAAACAGAGGAACACCAACGCCCTGAGTGTTTTAGTAAGACTATTTTACTGACCCAAATTAGTTTTAGGTTAGTGAAAATAAAAATCAGCATCCCAACATTTTATTAGTGTCTTTTCTCTGAAATCGAAAACCAAATGAAGTTTAAAAACTAAAAGAATGCAGGAGTCCACCTCCATCTCCAAGATTATGTTTCTTGCCCGCAGACGATGAGTAAAAATGCGCAAAATAGAAGTATTCTATTTAAATACACCTGAGGCAAGTTTACATAAGTTTAACGGTACTTTTATAACATTTTGAGAGCTGTAAACAAACTTTTAAAACAATAAAAACACATACTATGTATTGGAAGAGAGCAATAGCGATGAAAACATAAAAATTTAATACAAATATATCATTTACTATAAAGAGTGCTGCAAAGCCCTGCAAAATGTCGAAAATACGCCCAGCATAAAAAGTAATAAACTTACAGAAAAAACTCAAAACACGAGGACCACGAAACTTTAACTGCGATATCACGGGACTTGTTGTATTCATATGTCTGTATTTTTGGTTTACACTAGTCATAATTGATGTCAGGTGTGCAATGAATTTATAAAATATTTCCCAAGCAAAACAAATTCCAGCACTGGGAATATATATAGCATTAACCAACACAGAAGATTTATAATTTGTATAATTTTCGTGTCTCCATCTGCCATCATGGGAATGACCATCATTAACTACAGCTCTCATAAACGCATACGTTCTAATAATCATATTCGATATCCAAATCACAGAATGTCATTCTAGCTTTGGAAGGGACGTTTTCACTGATATTTCAAAGGATGCCTTTAATTTATCGACATCAAAAGTGGATATTGGAACGAGGATAACATTCTTCTGCTCATTGGAGATCCTGGCGTTAGTGACAGAAGCAGGACGTGTTCTTTCTACCGTAAATTTATTTTCGATAGGAAGCATATTGTAGGTTTCCATTGGGAGGGAGAAAGAGAAGCCTGTACAGACTCTTACCATTGAAAACTGTCGGAAAATATTCAGTAAGGCAAACAAGACAAATCAAGACATTATTGTAAGCCTTCACACAATTGAAGAGTACACATAGTAACTGAATTGCTGTTCGTAGGTACAATTTCAGTCGTATTTTATGTCTGTAATACATGTAGTCTTCATCTGTTCTTGATTCACAGCCATAGTAGCTGAAACCTCAGCCCATTTTTGTAATTTAAATAACTTTGTACCTGAAGAAAGAAAAAGTTTTACTACAAGAAATAAATTTCAACCCACCTCCTTAAAAAAGAGCCATTTAAACCAAGAAAAAGAATAGCGTATGTCTGGTTGCACTCGTTGTCATTTTGTTTTGATTTACCAACACATAATATATTCTGAGCCCATGTGAGACATTTGTAAACATTAAATGCTTGTACATGCACTATGCCTTCTTTGAGGATTTTATCTTTTGGATGCAGATTTTTATTTTTACGCATTTCGTGCCTCGACCGCAACCGCAACCGCAATTCACGCCTCGACCGCAAGCTTCCTGTTGTTTTCCTAGTACTGCATTCAATGAACGAGTTTCTTGAACCTAAGTTCTTGCATTTATATTTGTGTCTTTTAACTATAACATCATATGCGTAAGTATTAAGTTATACGAGTGTATTTCTTTCCATAATAGAGAAGTTATTCCCACAGCTCAGTAGTATTTTAAAATTGAAATGAATTGAGTTTGTAGTAAAATACTTATAATTATACAAATTGTTCTGTTCAGTTATAAATTCTATCGTAAACAAAAACATTATAACATTTAATGAGGGAACTTGGAGCTAAACATTTTCTGCGTTTATAGATCGCTGCGTTCAGTTATCCGTAACAGCACGAGCAGATTGGTCCGTAAAGTTCACTCTAAACTTTTTATTCATCGTCTCAAAGCACTCAAGTATGTTTTTCTTTAGGATCAATAAATGGAGAACCGTAAAATCTAATCCATTGATTTTAAATGTCTCACTGATCAATGTAATCGTGCAAGGGTCGTAATTAAATTGTGTTTAAGGAAATGCATGGGACAATTGTATCGTCAGAAGGAGATCTGGTCTTGTTCCACAATTCAATGTGTCGCGTACAGCATTTTAAATGGAAATTATTACAGGGAGATGTTCAAGTAAACTAACTAATTTCTGCACGTGCATTCCTGTTTAAATTATCTTAAAGTTTGAACATCTCTCAGCTAGTTATTTTATGAAAAAATAAGGCATTTGCTCATTTTATTCCTTTGATATCCTGTGTCACCAGCCCAGAGAATTCTGTCAAATATTTTATTCATAACAGAGGGTCGCTATTAAATTTGTGTGAAAGGTATAAACGCTGGTTAATAAAATATTCACAATAATAAAATTTTCATCAGTGCAATATTTTAAAAACTCTAAGCCTTAAACAATATTTAAGAGTATATTTGCTGAAGAAAAGGTTCTATCTTCCGCTTGAGTCCAGCAAAGTCCGAGTTATTGGTGCAGGATAGAATAGAATAGAATAGAATAAGGCAATAGGAACGAGCCGTTTGGCCCATTCTTGGTTCAATACCGAAGTCCCATGCCGTCTAAAGTAAATCCATCAGTCATGCACGTACACCTTAACCACGTAAGTCAATTTAGTCGTGTGCACACATATCACTCACGCACAGGCGTTTATGTCACGAGCATTTATCTCAATCATACATTAGCCTTAAGGAGTTAGGGACATAGAGTTAGTAGGATGTAATACTGGGGGGTTCGTAATCCAAAATTTATCGAGACAATTTTTTAATGTGTTCACAGTGCCAGCAGAAACTATGTTTTCTGGCAGCTGGTTCCAAGTTGTGGCAATTTTATCGGGAAAAAGGTTCATAGCTTGAGATGTCTTGAAGTTTCTCAGTAATAGTTTATGACCGTTATTTCTGGTTCTTACGTTACCGTCTTTTTCGAAAAGCCCTTCCAGGGTAACATTGTTAAGGCCATTGAGATATTTAAAGGTCTCAATAAGTTGTCCTCGCAGTCTTCTTACAGGAGACACAGAAAACATTTGTACTTTGTTTCGCTCATGATTCTCAACGGACGAAGAAGAGCTTACCTTACAATCTGTTTTAAAATCACTCAATTTCTGGGGTGCAACACGACAGCATGAACGGCTCTAAAGAGTTGCTCTATTTACGCGTGCGTGTGTGATGTGTGACCCTGTTCGGGCGGCACGTGTTATTATTCTCAGACTCTGTGCTCTAAGATCACCAGCTTGGTCGACTGATCACCAGCTTGGTCGACTGGTGAGCGAATCTGCTTTCGAGCGGGAAGACCCGGGTTCGAATCCCGCTGTCGACATGGTTGACGCGGCTAGAAATACGGCGTAGGACTTGGGTAAACAACCGAATAATTATCGAAGTAATTATCCGACCCAAGAATGGGCCAGAAGGTTCGTTCCTATAGCCTCATTCTATTCTATTCTATTCTACAATTAACATTTGGAGGCCCGCACACTTGCCTGACCCTCATCTCAGGCCTCTATTTATGATCAAGAAAATTTGGGGTCATCCGTCCTAGCTGTAAAGCTTCTCTGTATTTTGGAGACCAAGCAGTGGATTGCTTGTGGTGACGATATTCCTCGTTTTTATCCCGAAACCTAAATTTCAGAGAAATTGACCTTTATTGAGCGCAGCTTCGCTTTTTATTATTATTGAATTTTTTATTGGATAGTATTTTATTTCACTTTTTAGGGAGAGATATTGTCGGCACTAACTTTTTTATATCAATGTGAAAGGCTGGCCATAATGGCTTAAGTGTCAGTGGGACTTGAGATAAGGTTTTGGCTTCCATACACCTGAACGGTTAAGGTTTGCTTTTTTAAAGTTAGTTCACAGTAGGGATCAGGATGATCTATTTATTTTATTATGCTTTATCAGAACGAATACTCTTCTGAGGCACCTATGAATGTATCAAAATAATTAAAAAACACGATAGAATATAGGGTGATTGCAGGTACAGTTACAGAACGAGTCCAGATATTGTGCTAATAGACAGTTCCCGTGGAAATTCCACGATTTAGATTTGATTAATTTGAAATCTGATCTTCTAATCTAGTACTAAGAATGACCGTCGTGTGTTTATATATTTATTTATTTATTTATATGTTTCGTATCACTTTAAAAAAATTAGAGAAATCCAGAGCCTTATATACTCGAGTCCGTATCGTGGATACCAAGTTCGGCGGAGTATTGCCCTATGATTCGAGTACATTGTTCCCGAATATGACACGAATTGCAAAGACCAGTAGAAAACTAAGTGTCTTAGTTTTCACTAGGAATGTTGTCATCAAAGAAATACTCAATTAAAAAGTTTGTCCTTTGTAAATATACATAAAACTAAATATATTGCGTTACGTTCTTATATGTAATTTTATTTAATATCTTTCCAACAGTTTTTGGCATCATATTTGATGGCACGGGTATTATCACAAAATCTCTGCTTTCTTTTTTGACGGCTGCCCAGCCGTCAAAAAAATTCTGCATCGCTCAAACACTAGTACTAAGAATGACGGTCGTATGTTTATGTATTTATTTATTTGTTTCGTGTCACGCTCTTAAGAAAGATAAGAAGAAATTAGCACTTGCGGTCTTGGTTTCAGTTCACTGGTAAATTAATACACTCATTTTCGCTGTACAAGTGAGCTGTAATAAGTCATTTTAAAAAAAATTAGAGAAATCCAGAGCCTTATATACTAGACTCCGTATCGTGGATACCGAGTTCGGCGGGGTATTGCATATTACAATATACATACACAAGCTTGCAGTTGCTTTCAGTAATGCTGAATTTCTGTATTTAGAATATACACGAATGGCTATAACTACTTCTATTGCGGTTCAAAAATACTGTATTTTAAGTATTTATTATACACTAGATTTGCCATCATTTTTGATGGATTGGATACACTAGTTATTAAAATAAATCTATTAAAGATTTTCGACGAATTATTGTGTTTTAAAAGAATACTTTTCATTAATATATACAGAACTTCTATTCTGTATCTAATCTACCGATAACATGGCCCAAATAGTACCTGTTAAAATTTCTTGATTTAAAAGTGGCAAAATTAAGGATCTATGAAATAAATACATTTTTTAATTTACCAGTAGTACTATCAGAATCGGAATATTTTTTATGAATGTATAGAGAGCTTCCATTTTCGATTTTATCTACCGATAACATGGCCGTGTAAGAGAAGAAAGTTAATAACAGAGAAAATAGTGTGCTTTATCATGATCCGGCGCCTTTGGTATCCACAATACAATACTTGTAATACATGCATACCCGTTCTGATTTCAGTCCAATAATATTTCTTCAGTAATAGATAGGAAGTAATGGGACGGACACACACAGATACAGAGAGAGAGAGAGAGAGAGGGAGATACATAGTCGATTATATAGGTAGATGAGTATAATGCTTACTGCTTTTCGCCTCGAATACATTGAAAGCTGAAGACTTCTATGGGAGCCTGCAGAGGTTGGGAACCTGCTCTCTTGGTAGGTTCTATTAGTCGTCTTTATTGGCCACCGTCTCAGGAGGTAGCTCTTTGAATGCATCGCACCGCATGTCACTGTGTGGACACGAGAAGCTTCAGGTATTTGCGCGCTGGCGGAACTGCGGCTTGCGTTATCCTATTCTGCTTGTACCTCAGCGTCTTGCCTTGGAACAAGGAACATTTAGGCTTGTAGTCCCTTGGGGAGATTCCTCTACAAGCAGCTGGACAGGCTTGTGTGTTCAATCCATAGGTCTCTTCATCCTACGGAAATAAATTATGCGTTTGGTAGTTTTTGGGGTGCAATAATAGAAATCAAGTTTTTCCTGCTTAATCTTGTAAGAGTTTGCGAAAAATACTCAGAGGAAGGCGTTAACTGAAGTTTGTCATGCGTTTTATTGATACGAAATAGTTTTTTCAGGTCAATTACAGTAGTGATGCACACTATTGTAAACTCACAGTGAGAGAACAACGCTCACTTCATTAATTCTGAATACGTTGCACATGACTTCTAGCCTGGTAAACATGAGTGATCAGGTTTCAGTGCTGGTCACTCTAGTTCAGTGATCAGGTTTCAGTGCTAGTCACTCTAGTTCAGTGATCAGGTTTCAGTGCTAGTCACTCTAGTTCAGTGATCAGGTTTCAATGCTAGTCACTCTAGTTCAGTGATCAGGTTTCAATGCTAGTCACTCTAGTTCAGTGATCAGGTTTCAGTGCTAGTCACTCTAGTTCAGTGATCAGGTTTCAATGCTAGTCACTCTAGTTCAGTGATCAGGTTTCAATGCTAGTCACTCTAGTTCAGTGATCAGGTTTCAATGCTAGTCACTCTAGTTCAGTGATCAGGTTTCAGTGCTAGTCACTCTAGTTCAGTGATCAGGTTTTAGTGCTAGTCACTCTAGTTCAGTGATCAGGTTTCAGTGCTAGTCACTCTAGTTCAGTGATCAGGTTTCAGTGCTAGTCACTCTAGTTCAGTGATCATATTTCAGTGCTAGTCACTCTAGTTTAGTGATCAGGTTTCAGTGCTAGTCACTCTAGTTCAGTGATCAGGTTTCAGTGCTAGTCACTCTAGTTCAGTGATCAGGTTTCAGTGCTAGTCACTCTAGTTCAGTGATCAGGTTTCAATGCTAGTCACTCTAGTTTACAGGTAAGTTTACAGACCAATAAGCAGCATGAGCTGACAAACAAGGAACAACATTTTATTAGTAGAGGACTGCACCAGACTCTCAAGTTCATCAGGCTTGAGTGTTTGTGCAGGCGTGGAGCGAGCGACAGTTATTACTAGAAAATCTTTAGTTGCTAGTCATAACGAATCAGTGTTGTTTTCCTGTTTTATAGACGTGATGAAATTTCACAACCAATGAGTGTCAAAAACTAAATTGAATTTTTAAAGTACTACAAACACGAACATCGATAAATTCATAAAATTCACACGCATGTCTTGTAAATAGTTTACTTCTAAAACACTGAGTGCTTCAAATAAATGGAACAATTTGATTACAAGTATTACGAATTACTTTGAACATTTTGCAATTTCACAACTTTGATCAACTAAACTCCCATGATCCTGCTGTCAATACCTGACAGAGATTACGTAACTGGGCGTCAGAAACAAAGATGTAAAACTAGACTTTTATCGAAAATATTTTATTATATTGAAAAAATCAATTTCAATGAAAAACATGACCCCGATTCTATTACAGTTTGCAAACTAGTGAAACATGAGTCAAATTTTTCATTTTCATAAACCACCACAGAGTACATACTCTGATCCTATTCTTTCAAGCCTCTCTGAAACTAAAATGTCGGGCCTGCTTCTCACTTTAGACTTGAACTATCTGTCGAGTTTAAAGCCTTTGAACAGCCTTTGTTTGATGCAGCGAAGGCTATTAAGCCCTACAGTCGTATCACGCAATGATGGGCCGTGCTCTACAGTTCTTCCACTTCAGTTCTTAGTTTCTAATTACCGTGTTTGTAAAATCCTTCTGTTTTCTGAATGCCTAGGTCAAGGTTCGTTAGAGATGTAATGAATTCGTATAAAAGACGAGTTACTTTGCATAACAATGAGCAGCATCGCTCAAGCGCTATTTATATGTTTCACTAGACTCGTGTGATCCTGCGGTCTGAGTTCATCGAGTTACATCTACACCGGCAACTCAGCTAGGTAACCTCCCTTTGTTTACCTCTAGAGTTGCGTGAGCGTGTAGATCTAAGGCTTTAAATTGAATTGTAAAAGAAGATAAACAAGCGAACTGAGAAGCTTCTATTTCTTACACAACCGTTTTGCGTAGCTGCTGCCTTCGTGATCTGTCGGGAAAATTTAAAATGTGAGTAGAATACTATCAGTATAGGTTTATAGGCGTAGTACTGGTGGTTCATTTTTGTTTCATACCACTGCAAGAAAATGATATAATTTCAAATTTATTCAATGATTCATGAAATCGGTGAGTATGTCTGCGTGTAGGATGTCTAGCGCCAGTGCCTACATTAACAGCTAATGACTTAAAACAATCTTACATTTGACATGCTGCTGAGATTAATAGCGCCTGCAACTTCATTTAAAATAAACTGTACATTTCCTGTGGACGTTAATAACACTCTGTGACTTGGTCAGGCAGGTAAATTTTGACAGAAAAATTAAGAAATGTTTTTGTTTAGTTGTGGCATCTAGTTAGCCGAATATTCGCAACGCAGTTCAGTAAAATATGTTAACATTGACGATGCCTTTTCAGTTGTTATGAATTTAGCGACTCGAACAAAATCAATGCCGTGAATTACGTGAGTGCTTGGCTCAAATATTTCGTCGTTGTTATTCCATGAAACTAATTTTATAGATCTATCGAGGAAAAATAGTCTTTGGTTCAATTTAAAACATCCAAGTATATTTTCCTTGCAAATGCAGGTACGGAATACTTCACTGCAAAATAAAAACACTTTTATCCGCTAATTTAGTTCTGTATGAGTATCACAAATCATTTGATCTCGGATTTTTCATGCACAATTTTGAAACTGAGTTTGCGAGTTAAAATCAAAAAGTGTTTAGAGCAGACTGTCTTTTAAATGATTAAATAAAAGTGTGGATTTTGGGAATTTTGTCAGATCTCCTGAATTGGTTACTTGCCAAACATTTGAACATGAAAGCCACGTCAGCTAAATGAAGTTCATATACTTGATATAAATTGATGATCTAGTGCAAGTGACAAAATAATGACTAAATTTTACTCGTGGAGTCTGTACAGAAATCGGCGAATCCGAACCAAAGGGAACATTTATGAAGTGGCTGGTCTCTTTCTCTTGTTCTGCAACTTACTGTATTATTCAAGTGAAATTTGATCCACTATAAGGTACGCTACTATTACAGATAGTGCTGCACGCTTACTTTAAGAATAGTTCAGATAGTGCTGTTCAGATAATGCTGTTCGCATGATGCTGTTTGAATAGTGCTGTTCGGATAGTACTGTTTAGAAAGTGCTGCTCAGATAGTAGTGTTCAGATAGTGCGGTTCAGATAGTACTGTTTGGATAGTGCTGTTTGGATAGTGCTGTTTGGATAGTGCTATTCAGATAGTGTTATTCAGATAGTGCTTCCACTTATAGTTCTACCCAATTAATCCAGAAGCGCATTTCTAGTGATTTTACTTTGTGCGGTTTTAAACCAGCTCATCAAGAAAGTTTTACGGTTGTTACCCAGGTTGTTGAAAAAAGTTTGCGGTTCTCAACCAGTTCACCAAGAAAGTTACGTAGCTCCCAACCAGGCCATCAAGAACGTCTTGTGGTTCTCAACCAGATCCTCAAAATAATTGTGCAGTTCTTTATCAGGTCATCAGAAAAGTTACACAGCTTTCAACCAAATCGAAACGAAAGTTTTGTGGTTCTGAACCAAATCGTAAAGAAAGTTATACAGCTCTCAACTAAATTGCCAGGAAAGTTTTGCGAATCTGAACCAAATCGACAAGAAAGTTTTGCGGTTCTGAACCAGGTCGTCAAGAAAGTTTTGCGGTTCTGAACCAAATCGGCAAGAAAATTTTGCGGTTCTGAACCAGGTCGTCAAGAAATTTTTGTGGTTCTGAACCAAATCGACAATAAAGTTTTGCGGTTCTGAACCAGGTCATCAAGAAAGTTTTGCGGTTCTGAACCAGGTCGTCAAGAAAGTTTTGTGGTTCTGAACCAAATCGACAATAAAGTTTTGCGGTTCTGAACCAGGTCGTCAAGAAAGTTTTGTGGTTCTGAACCAAATCGACAATAAAGTTTTGCGGTTCTGAACCAGGTCGTCAAGACAGTGGCAAGTTGAACTGCTGATGTTGTGGCAAGTCCACGTAAATTTACAGTTGCTCACCTGAAAAAGGCTGTGCTCCTGTTCTGGAGCAGCAGACCAGTCTCTAATTCAGTACGCATTTGCAACAACGCTACGATAGCAACATAAAAATTCCATCCCTCAACTTTTTAGCCCTGAGGATGCATGATGCAATGGATGGTGTGAGGCAACAAAGTCGTTCTTCTCAGTTGACGCATCGGGAGTGTCCGTTTCTGTCGACTGCTAAGAGATCGAGCTCGGTCATCGAAAAAGAATGATGATAGAATTCATGATGTCAATAATACTGATGCCGCTAATGATGCTTATAAAGATGCCAATATGACAATCAACCCGGGAACGCAAACAATTCTAATGAGAAGTATTTTTTTTATAATGCGAGGGATTTATGAGTCTGTTGATGTTAAATTACTATCTACGTTAAAAGGGAACATGCTGATGATACTAATGTTGCTAAAGGTGCTTACAGTATACCCAAGTACTGATAATGCATACATTAACGTTATTAATCATTGATGCTTTCATTATTCCAAGTCTTTAAGCTAAGTTTAATGTAAATTCAACAGTTAATGAACATTTATGCTCATTAACTGGTTACAATAATATCATTGATCTCCTCAATCATGATCTTAATTATTATGAGACACACGGTGATGATGATTTGTAGCCACAAATTTTTTCCTTAGTAGCGGGATTGATTCACAAGGCTCATAAACCTTTATATTTCAGGATTTTTGATCAACATGTCTCCAAATTTTTACACAAGGAAAAATTTTCTCTTGAGGAATAAAATTACATGAACTGAAAACCATCAAAATTTGTATCTTAGGGTCTGCTGAAACAAGTTGAGATTCTTTCATTGCATAAGTATAGTAATAGTTTCGAATACGGCTAGAGACGGGCATCAGAAATGAAAGCAGGTCCGAGGTTGTGATGCAATATCTGATAACAGGTCCAGTTTTAAGAGACCAAGTCCTCACAACCTACATATATTGCCTTTAAAGAAAAACTCACAGAGCTCCAAGTTCTAGGTCGCTCGAGTACCCGCGAGAGTTTATTCGTGTTTTTGAAAGTTGTTGCAATGTTGACGTTGTTTGAATCTTTCATGCTCTGCGACTGGGCTGCGTCTCAGACAAATGGAATTGCCGGTTCGAGAGTGAAAATTTGTTGAGAGTGATTTGAAAGAAACGATGTCTGTTCTACTTCTCCACAAGCAGCCTGGAGATCCCTAAGGTCTGATAGGGTAATGACAACAGTACAGAGTGTGGTTCCTAAGGTCTGATAGGGTGATGACAACAGTACAGAGTGCGGTTCTATATAAGCGGCCCGAGAAATCCTAAGATCTGGAAGAGGGATGACAACAGTACAGTGTGCGGTTCCTAAGGTCTGATAGGGTGATGACAACAGTACAGAGTGTGGTTCTATATAAGTGGCCCGAGGAACCCTAAGATCTGGAAGGGTGATGACAACAGTACAGATTGTGGTTCCTAAGGTCTGATAGGGTGATGACAACAGTACAGATTGTGGTTCCTAAGGTCTGATAGGGTGATGACAACAGTACAGATTGTGGTTCCTAAGGTCTGATAGGGTGATGACAACAGTACAGATTGTGGTTCCTAAGGTCTGATAGGGTGATGACAACAGTACAGAGTGTGGTTCCTAAGGTCTGGAAGGGTGATGACAACAGTACAGAGTGTGGTTATGCGTCGACTACAGGAGGTTCCTACGGGCAATGTTGGTTTTACTGACTTCGAACTAATCACAGCTACATCAATTTCTGTATGGGTTATAAGTGAAACTGACTAAGGCTTTTAAGAATTTTGTATCCTTGTTTCGTTATCTTAAGATTTTGTAATGAATTACTGTCTTAAGATAGTTATGAACGGCCATAATTCAAGGTATGTACAGCAAACCTTCTCGATGAAATTCAAGCGGGAAGTCGCAATCTGCATGCAATTTGCACTTCATCAACTGGGCTCCAGCGGGTATGGTTAACTTATTTCATTTAATAGGATAAGCATCGCTAAAATGAGGTTAAAAAGTATCAAACTCCGGAGTTGAAAGAGTGTTTAGCGCACAAATTGGTAGTTTCCGAATTAAATTTTTTCGTTCTGAAGTTTGTATTCCTCCTCCGAATATAAACACGCTTTAACAAAAAAATTTACATGAATTTTCATAACAAGTTTGCCACATGAGTGGAGAAACACAACTTTTTGACTGGCCTTATACTTTATTTCTGTCAATCGATTTTAGTGGTTGTGTATTGAAACGGACAACGTTAGTAAAGGCCTTCATGTTCACAGATGAGGGCACCAAATAATTTTCGCAAAAATGAAATAATGAACGAGTAAAATTCTGGTAAAGTTTGGTGTTAGGAATTTTTCAATGTATGGTAACTGAAAAAACATTTTTCAGCCAAATTTTCAGAAGACTCATAACACTGAATGAAAAACAGAAATCTCGAGTTCTAGAATAGAATAGAATAGAATAGAATAGAATTAGGCTATAGGAACGAACCTTCTGGCCCATTCTTGGGTCGGATAATTACTTCGCTAATTCACAGGGTAACAACCAAAAAATCGTCAGGGGTTTCTCAGCTGATTTATACTAATTTTGGTGTTCTGAGTCCGAATATCACACTGATTTTGCTCTATCAGGTCAACTTTTTGAGATACAGCCATAGACCTACATGACGAGTTATACTTATGCTAATATCAGGGGTTTTGAGTTCAATCATATTTTTCTTGAAGAATATATCGAATTACAAAATTAACTTATTTCTCTAAATTAGCTGCATACGTGTCAGTCAGTCATCCTGCTGACAGTCAGCTGCATCCTGCTATTACATATTACATATGTATATTTTTATATTTTTCAGGTCATTGATATGGCTTCGGCGTGACGGTCATGCAGGAATAATCCTGACGTTTTCTGCTACATCTGCGGAGAATACACGCTGTCAGTGGACAGGAAGAACATCACAGGATTTGTGAAGCGCGCCTACCAGGCTTACTTTGAAGTCAAGCTGGGTGACCAAGATAAGTCCTGGGCACCGCACACGGTGTGC
>VCRD01000180.1:123280-183970 GCA_006783055.1 Trinorchestia longiramus
AAATGGCATGTGGTGCAGCTGTGCTACAACAGCATGTGGTGCAGCTGTGCTACAACAGCATGTGGTGCAGCTGTGCTACAACAGCATGTGGTGCAGCTGTGCTACAACAGCATGTGGTGTAGCTGTGCTACAATAGCATGTGGTGTACGTGTACGACTTTTGTTGTTCAGTTCATAATGTCTTGCATAAATTGACCACCGCTGTGGATCAAAATTCTACGCGCAACTTTTTTTGGTTAAAAATATTTTGGCTTGTACTAGAGTCTGCTAATATTCATAGTTGTAATTAAAACGTGCGCTGCACTGGCGTAACTTTTAGTTGGAACAGTTTATTTAGAAGTAGTGAAAGTTGTTTTAATGAAGAATGCTGAAGAATACATTAGTTTGCAGAGAAGATAGAGACGTGAGAACAGTCATCGCGCTGATTAAATATATCTCATCTGATCAGGTTACAATTCTTGTGTTTATGTATCATTTTGGGTAAGTACATTCCAGTGGTAGCGCTGTTTGAAATTCCAATTAAAATAATACGACTGATTAATCGCAATGAAAATACTCCCTCAGTTCTTTTACGATGCAGAACCGCTCTATTAGTTCATAACGACGCTGGGATCCAAGAATAAGTCACACCAAGAATACAAACCAGCTTTGCAAACAACAAGCGCTGTTGTGAAGTCGTTCGTATTTTGTTTTGCTTTACTGCGCTCAAATTTCTTGGCGGAATTGTCAGCAGTCATAGAACAATTGCTAGTGCAGAAATAAACACATTTCTCATTTACATAATGGAGCAGAAAAGGACTTACTTACGTTTGTCCAAGTAATGTTCAAATGAAACGAAGAATAAATTTACCTGACTCGAGTTGTGACACAAATGCATTGCAATAAATTTGTTTTCAAAATTTATTCAAGACTTGTTGCGCAATTCTTTAGGATTTTCCTAGGCTGCTCGACTGCAATTGGATAAGTAATTCACCGTAGTGTCTTTGATATGCTTTGCTGCTTCCAGTTTCCAGTCTTTTAAAGATGCAAATATCTTCCATTCAATAATTATCATGTTATGTACAACGCTCAGAAAACTATAAATTTTGTTTCAGAGAGCCATAGAATTTTGTAAGATTTTAAAAACATGGACCGTTTTTTCATATTATGAAGCTTCTGCATTAATTTTCAAATGACATTTTCAGGTTGCTGAGAACGTAAAGGCTTCAAATATTTCAATTCAGGAATTCTAATAAATGCTGAGGAGAAAAACCTTCCCAATCCTAGACCTTCTCACAAGTTTGATTTTCAAAAGTTCGAACACCTTCCGTAACTCACAACTCAAAGAAAGTTTTGGTGTGGGTCGGAATGCAGAGTTGTGCGACTGGAGTTTAAGAATCTGTCAGTTACACATAATTTGAATGAAGCTCATGAGTAAACAAAAAAACAAACAAACAAACAATCTTTATTTCCAATCAAGTACACAGTACATAGACATTTAGTACATTGGTTTTTAAATTCTTAAGGTTAACATTCTTAGAGTAAGGATGATGGTGAGCTCCATGCGACGATCCTGGGATGTGTCCATGGGCGATGAGTTGAGGTCTTACCGATAAGTGCGAGCTCACGGCGTGAAACGAGAAATAGCTCGTATTCATTGCCGGGTTTCGAACCCGCACGCAGTCTTTCTGCACAAGCAGAGACCCGATACAGAACACGGGCCGCATACCACTCGACTACGGTGGCTGCCGTAGATGTTCAATTCGCAAGCAGACATAATATATTGAGTAGTGCTCGAAATGAACTATATTTGCTTGCAATGCTTTAAAAAATACGCATGATGAGTAATGAAGGATTAGTTCGTTCTTAAAGCTGTACAATTGAGCTCTACACACACATTCTTGAGGTTAAGGCTAAAGACGAAAACAACATACATATATTGTCCACATCACTTTAGGGCATGAGATCTAATGAAAAAACTAATGCTTCTAGCTGGAGGGAATGGGGTATTTACAAACATATAAGTGCCCCATCTCTACAAGAATTTCATCTCATCTTGAACGTGAGAGTAGCATCTAGTGACACCTAGAAATATGTATAAGAAAGAGATGTCATAGAACATATCATTAGTTTGATTAAAATTAAAATTGCAATAAATGCAGTAGGCTCCTCATCAGGACTGCCAATGAAGTATCTATCTCACAGCACAAAAAAATGATAAAATACGATGAGGTATTTTTCCTCCCTACTTTCAGAGATATGGGTGAAGTATTTCCGGTTTGTGTGTTGACTTCTCTGAGTACAGGGTGTTGTAACATAACTTCCGTTTTTCAAAGTAAGTTCCTTTCAAAAAAAGGAAATTATGTTGCCGCACCCTGTCTTACTGAGTTATGTTAGAGGTGTTGTTTCCTCTGGATCTGTCGGACTCTTTCAGTAAATCTGAGCAATTTTAGTTGCTTAGAAAAATCCCAAACTTGAAATATCGTCTCTGCGTTTGAAGTAGTTGTGGCCTAGACGCGGTGGTCAAGCGTTCATCATGTTTCATGTTCATGTTACAAAATACTCAACTTAATTAGTTAGGTTGACCATGTTTTCACAAGTTTATGTCTACACTTGTTATACAGACTTTTCTTAAGTCAAAATGACTCTGCTACTTTTACTGAAACGAATAGTTTGGATAACAGGAAATAAGACGCATGAATCCATGAAGAGATGTACGAAATACTAAGAAATTAAAATTCAGCTAAGCGAAATCAATCTGATACTAAGATTATACTAGGATACACTTTCCAAATTTTTTAGAGAATAATTGGTATAAATGAATCCATAATATTTATAAACCGAAATAATGTTTCTAATTGAGCCTTGCGTGATGCATGGAGTGAAAATTTTAAGAGCAGTGGCACATTAGACGGCTGTACATATAGTTCTGTACGCTGACCTGAGAACGAGCCTAGTGCATTTCTGCGGAAATTTCTATAGATTTGGAGCTCTGAAAATTAGATGTTCAAAACATGTCACCTCAGCCATTTAACGAAGACTTCAAGGAACAGAGCTCAAGCTCAGAACTGAGATCACTAATTGGAGGCTTGCAAGTTGCGAGCAAATTGTCAAGTTTCTAACGACGACAGAGTTACTTCCTCGATAATGAGATACTTCGCTTAGCGTCCTCCTTCATGGCTCGAGCCTGTAGGGGCGTACCAATTACTTGAAATTATGTTCTGTGACACTATGGCTGCCGGTGAAGATTCGCTTTGTTATTCTCTAAGCTCCCGTTAAAAAATGACAATAACTTTTTCCTTAAAGCACAAATTTTAGTTGACCTTGAATATTATACAAAGTTGAAGAGTTTTTCACGTACAGCTGAAAAAATAACTAACTATGCATTTATTAAACCAACCTTTGATATCATTTAAAGTAGTTATATAAAGATGAATATTTAAGTATTGACGTATACACATCGAAAAGAATTATTCCATACCTTCTTTGCTGCTTTCCGGTAAATGAATACGGAACCTTGCCGGCAGCGACCAACGTATTGATAATGAGTTATGAAACTTTAACATGATATTTTTGACAGGGAATTTTCTTCGTGATCATTCTCTTTGTTCCTTGAGATTGTTTCTGCGTCATGTTTATTGCTTGTTTACGCTTCCCTTGCAACTGTTCTGTAGTATTTAAAGTCAATACATTGCTCTGAATTTATTTGAATCGGACGTGCTTTGTGTTGATTAAAAACACATGTTTGCAAGATTCAAGTTGCAGCTTATTCTGTGTCCCCTTATTAAAGAAATCTCTTGTGAATGATTCCAGGTGACAGTGGGGCAGCTGCCGCTGGAAGATCACCAGCAATTATGGATAAAGTTAACATTTCTTGGCGCATTTCGCGCAAATTGAAGAAAAACTTGCAGTTTCCATAGTTATTACTCTAGGTGGGTTAATATTCTACTTTGCAACTGGCTAAGTGAAATAGGGCGGGCCACTGGTAAATTGCGCGCGAAGCAAAATCTCTTTGGACGGTAGCGGTTCCTTCCATACATACATCATCATCCATGAAGTATTATAGTTTTGCTCAGACCTCTCCGTGCGTGTACCTCATTTAAATTTTGGTTGAATTAGACTTGGAAGCTAAAGTTGTTCCCCACGCATGAATTTAAATATTTTATAGTCAAAATTTAGTTGTGGGGAGAAGGGTTGGCGTCGAGTTTGTGAGTCATGGACATCGTGTCTAGCTAGAAGCTTCAAAATGTGACGTTACTTCACGGCTGATGGCGCAAGCTTCTCTCCACAAGGGAAATACAGATTTTTCCAATTTATGTCGCAAAATTGAATGATTTATTCCCATTCATATGATACAATTTTCATAGATTCATTTACTTCTGCATTAAAAATTTATAAATTGCTCATACTACTCGTATTATTTATAGAGCAGCAGAGTCAACAAGTCATTTTTTGAAAGAAACATCACTTATTTTTAACTGCGAATAATGTGAATGATAACGAACTACTCTTATCTGTTAACTTAGTCAAAGTCAAGAATACCATGCGTCTGATTTGGGTCATAGTAATTTATAATACAGTAATAATTGAAGTCGTATTTACACTGTTTTTCACATTCCAAAAAATTTAATTATGCCCTGGATTTATGGAATCATATCATTAATGCTATAATATTTTCGACTAACGATTGTTATTTGTTCTTAATGAGTTATGCCTCAGAATTATAGAGTAGCAGCCAGGACCAAATTAAGAACAGCTTGAAAACAATTTCATAAGCTCTGACATGCGACACAAGTTTGGAAATTGCTACTATTTGAAGCGTTTTAACTGCTGTTGCGCTCTGGAAGACACTACTATATTGGAACTAACGAAGTTTATTCACGTGCTTCCTGAATCAAAACACTTCTTATTACAATTGACTGTCATGATCTGATGAAGTAACTTTTGAGTTTGTTTGACTACAGAAGTTTATCATATTTACGAATTTTAGAGCTCTACAAGTGTGGTTGTCTTGTTTTACAACAAACAATTGTTAATTTGATGTATGTCATACTTCACAGTCAGTGAACCAACGTCTACTTCATTAAAACTGTTTCTATCTAAACGTACGCATTAGCGCATCTGATTAGCAGGAGCCAGATAAGTCCTGGGAGTCCATTATCTAATTTCATCAAAATTACGAGCATGTCTCCTCTTAAACACATGGTCAAGTCCGGTGTATTCAAACTATTCTTTCTATATGACATCGTCTGGTCTCTGCCTCACAATGTCACTCCCACAACACAGCAAAAATCCAGCGTATTCGTATGACCCTGTTTCCTGTAGGATCTCTTCATGACACATCCGAGGTCGAGGCACGTCTCTGCCAAGAGACTCCAGCAAACTTAGTACACCCACACACCTCCTGCCGTGCGCAGGCAGAGGCAAATCAGACACCAGAATTGTGCAGACGTTTTCAAAGCTTCGCTTAGATCTAAGCCTCTACGCAGCTTCTTTAGTCCATTTGCTACCATTAGGCATCCGTCGGCGCGCTGCTGGCTTTCATTTCATCCTCCCTGAGCAGAATTTTCGTCTAAAAATGATAACAAGGCTTTTTCTGACCAAAAAATTTTTCACCGAAATAAAACGCGAAATAGTTTAATGCACAGCTCTACTCTCTTTTATTTGTACCAACAGAAAATATTGACACAGTATGTGGTATCACATCTAATCATGTGACCTGTGAAACAGCTAATAAGTTTACTGCTTGAAAAACTTAAAATATTTGACGGTGAGTTCTGTTATCATGATGTATTCACAACAAGGAATATTGTGTCAGTTTTCCACCAATCTTGTCTAAAATGCCTCTGTATTTGAGCTGAGTAACATGACCAGTTTTTTAATCTAATTTTTAGTAGTTAATCTACAGTATAGCATTTACAGGCCAAAATCAACGGTGTTTGAGTGAGGTATAGATACAATAAAATGGAATCAGCGTCCCCTATTTGATTCTTGATATCGTTGTTGTTGCATTGTGAGTGTAGTTGAACATATAACTAACTACATCCATTGAAGCTGGTACTTTACAGTCTCTTTCCATTATTCACGCTCAGTAGTCTGCTACTTCTCAAATTTTGATGTAGTTCCAAGATGATGCATTTTGATGACCTCATAAAGCTACCAGTGGCGTCTCACTAATTGACGGCAGTCCAGACATACGGCATGTCGAGATTACAACGCATATTCCATTAAATTGAATGTAAAATTAAACATCCTGGTAGAACAATAATCCTCGACAAATTTGCAACCCTGCACAGATGCTGCCAGGGCTTAGTGTAGTTAGCACAAGCATTACAAGTTAAGGCTGCTAACGTAATGCCAATGCTGTGTAAACGCTCCGTAAAGAAATATGTATATCGTCTGCTATGCTATGAAGCAGTGAACATTTGAAAGAGCCACGAAGAGAAAATAAGGTATTGTATCTGTACGATAGAATTATAATTATAAATAGAACTGTACTACTCTTTAGAACCTTAATTGTGATGCTGTGATAGTTGCGTAAGAACATTTTTGTTTTGGAATTCTGATCATCGTATCCTGGTGTATTTTATAGTAGAACTAACAACCTACTTACAAAAATGAAGACTAATGCCAGGTCAGCCAATAGAATCACAGGCATTGAAAATTTACCGCTTGAAAATTTATCTCATTTATCTATTTAAACTGTAACTGCTCGTATAAAATTCACTGCTGGTGACTGCAGAACTTTCCTTGCAACCAATTTAATTATGATGAAACATTACAAATCACGGATTTCGATGGAATCTAGATCCTTTATAGCCCTGAAATTTATTGGCCAGTTTGCAATCAAGTTAGAGATCTGAATGGCAATTCATGACATTACTTTGCTATGTTCGTAATAACATTCTCATTGCCTGCCACTGAGATGTCACAATAGAAAATTTGTTTGCTTGAGCTAGGCAAATTTTAGTTCCAGGAAAAATGAGCCAATATCTGGTGGAAAATACGCAGGAAATGACATTACTGGTGCAAAACAAAATGAGTTTCATTGCTCTGTCTTGCAGACGAGCATCGGAAGAGTAATTGCAGATTTCCTACATGTTTTACTAAATCCATTGCTCATTTATTGACAAAACTAATTGATATGTTTGTCACCTATAGAACTTTTACGGCCTATTCACCCACACTTTTTTCCCTCCATATGAATAGTAATTTACGTCCCAGGAAAAAACAAGTCACACATATTCCCATATCGCCATATTATGATATCAAGTCTTTTTTATATCAAGTGAATGTTGCTTGTGAACTTAATAATGCATAATGTACTCCGTTTTGAAATAGTATGTATTCAGTAGGATAATGACATTTTGTGACGAAACAAAGTTGTATGGGCTTGTTATATGAATTCAAATGAACAAGTGTCAGAATTATTCATGCATTTAAACTGAAAGCTTCAGTTCACTTATATTTTATCCTAATATGATACATTGAAGTAGAAAGATCTTGCGAATGTGTCTCTTTCATTACGAACCCGATGTGAATATATAGGATGAGGCTTTTAAATAACCCGCTTTTTTAGGTCTCAATAAAAATGTTCTTACTCAAAAGAAAATTGCTTCATTGAAAAAACTATATAATCATTTTTGTAGACCCTCTGGTCACTTCTTTCTCGATGAAGCTACGACCTGCCTCGATAGCAGCCTCGATACGCCCTTGGAAGCTACTACAGCTCTCTTGAAAGATTGGCGAAAACAACATTGATACGCTCAATTAATTTGTCCTTAGCTGCGCATGGGGCTCGGTTGGTGTTTTGTTCGACTGCACCCCATGGAAAAAATTATTGGATTGAGGTCGGGGGAGTTGGAAGGCCAGACATCGGAAGAGGCAACACCATCCAGCATCCCACATGCAGTCAGACCTTTTTGAATGATTCTGCCTGGCAGCTGTTGCTTCAAAGTTGTAGTTGGAAGCAATTAACTTGCATCTAACGATCCTGAAAAAGCTGTCCTCCACATTAAATTACTTTGCAATATCGGAATTATGGTGTCCAGCGAAAATTCCATCAATCCTGCGCCCCTTTTCTATAGATCTGGGAACCTAAACTCCACGTCTGATGCCAAGACTGCACATGACAACAGTACAGCCACTATTGATGGTGTGGTTTAATTTTTACCAGTTGGAGAGCGATAACCTGTCTTCTGGACATTTCAAAGAATATTAGTTATTCATCCGCCTCACCCTGTAGTGCAGCCTCGCAGTAGTTTCACTACAACCAGTAGAAGAACAAAAATGTCCTTCCACTTTTTGATTTTTTATTCTGGGAAATTCATAAGCGAATTTCACATTCAAAGTTTAACTGTCGTTGTTTTGTACTTGGATGGATTTCTTTTCAGAATTATTTAACACATTTTTGCTCTGACTCTACGTTCTCATTTGATACAAGCTCATGCATCAAAAACGATGAATTTGTCATTTTGGACATATTAGAGTTTTGTGAGCAGTTCGGATGTTGGGCATCATGCTTCGCATAAAAGCTTTCTCTGCTATTACTGTTAAATTTTGAATATATTCTAGTACAAATCTACGTCTGGTAGAAAATTTGCCAGAAATTTCGTTGCCTCATCACTGTACTCGTATATACGAGTATCTTAAAGACATTTCTAATCAAAGCTCATTCACATAATACTGTATGAATCTTAAGAGAAAGTTGATTCAGGTGCTAAAACTCAATTCCAATTCACAATAAACTTTCGAAACTATTTTATTCGGGAGATTGTATACGTTTAGGAGATTTACATCCCTGTCTAGTGCATACTTTTCTTGGCCCGTCCCCGGTCTGTGTTTGCTTGTAGTACACCATTTATTGATTTAAAAATAATTCTTTTTGTAAAAGTGAAACATCGAAACGATCGCCTTGTTGTTCTAGGACCCTCACAGTCACACTGAAGCTCGAATGCCATCACAATATTCCTTGCTATTCCCACAGCAACAGCGTCAACAACACCTTAGCAATGGGAACAAATAACAATAGTCAGAAGAAATGACACCACAGCTTCCTCGTAATACAAGTCACTTGTTTGGCAGGATACAAATTCAATTCAATATCGGTTTTTTAGGATTCTGAGATTTTATTAAATCTTTGATTTGGAGATCAAGGATTCAATGTCAACATACCGCCTACACTACTCTTGGCCGCTGCTCCTGCTCGTGTATTTTTCCGTCTTAAAACGATCATACGAACCATTGAAAAAAAGAGATGTACTTCTATTGAAAATGAATGTTGTATGAAATTCTATCTAATATATGTATGTGACAGAACATAATCTATAGTTTATTATCGATGACTTTCAGTCTTATTACTGATGACCGCTACCATGAAAACTTAAATTCGGATAACAGATGGTCGTATTTAAATTTAATTCATTACTTTAAACTGTTTTAAAAATATAAGTTCTTTGAAGTAAAAAGTGAAGAATAGTCTTTATTTTTTGAATGGAACACCAGAAGGTAGATTGTCAATGTATTTTGAGATCTCAAATGCTTCTGTAGAAAACTAAATTCCATTATAGGGGTACGAAATTGTGTTACTGGAGCCGGCATTGCATTACTGGAGGAGATTCAGTTGTCGGGAGACCATCGTTCCGAACGTTTATCGCGACTGAGGAAGTCATCAGATTACCATTACCATCAATCAGGGCGAAAGTATCGACGGAATCCCTTTCTATGTTACGAAACCGAAGCGAACAGCGTACTCTGTGTGTCGTCACATCAGAGCATTGAATTCCTTCACAATAGAGCCGTCTTCCATGTGGTTCTGTGCCATTTAATTGAGAGTCTTGTACACTTGTTTCATCTCCGAATCAATTCGGACAAGCTGAAGCGGGAATATTGATGTATGTTTGCAAGTGTAATTCAAAATGAATGAGCGTGGAAAGGACGTGCTGATCCTTGGGTGAGTGGCAAGTCATTCATATTTAAATGTACTAATGCCTGTGCACTTATTAACACGTTGCCTCCGATTGCCTGGCCGGTGTAAATCTTCACTTTGTACGCATAGTCACTAGAAGGATCTGAAAAAATTATAGAACCTAACCTAAGTGGTACACATACGTACCACTTCGGAGTCAACGTGTTAAGAGCGCACAGTGGGTCAAATCAATATGTGTACCACTTTTAAAGAACGAAATAAGAAGGTTTTTAACACAGCGTCGTTTCCCAATTCTCTTAATAGTTTAATCGAAGTTAGTAAACACAGCTACTCGGAGCGAAGTGATGTAAATTAGTATATTCATGGTAAAATTTTGGCATGAAGCAACAAGCAAAAAAAAAGCATTTGAGAGCATGTGCGTAGCATATAAAGAAATGAACCTATTTTGTTCAGTGACATATTGAATGAATATTCAGTAAGATCAGACTTGTTAAATGACACAAGTACACGTTTGAGAGCTGATGAATTAACGTCAGTGTTGTCAGTGATTGTTCTACCACACACAACGATCGGGTGACTCTCATCAGGCATCGTCCTACCAAAGAAATTATAAAGCATTTCTTGAAGCATTAGCGTTCTGAATTTTTTTGCCTCCCATCGGAAGCAGAAGGAGAAAACACCGTCAACAATGAGCCAAAAATGGGTACACCTTGGAAAGAAGTCACTTGCGCTAGTTCTGTACTAAACAGAATTGTGATAACGAATATCAGGACAAATAAAAAGGATTGAAAGAGAATTGTAATCACCAACGAGCCAGCGTCACCAGACAAACAGTGGGAAATTCACTGAGACGAGAATTTTGAAGACGAGGCTCCACAAGATTCCTGCTAGCCGCATGTTAGCAGGAATTAATTTTCAAATTATACAAAATTATGAGTCTAACGATACAGACTGGTGGATTCAAAAAAATTAAGGTGGCTGTTTATTAGCATTCGTCACAGATTTTCATATAAAATAATTTGAATGGTAAGAAACAAGAAATGTTGGGAAATTTCAGAGAATCTGCATTACTTCACAGGGAGGCTCGATTGGAAGAAGTTGGATGTTTGCACAAAATAATGACGGGAAATTTGTTTCAAAACAAGCGATTGAGTGGCTCAATAGAGATCGTCTCAAAGTTCTCAAATGATCTTGCCGGCCTTCCGACTTGAATCCATCGAAAAATCTTCTGAAAGGTTTGAAAATTCAAGTTGGTAGACGGCAGTTTTGAAATCCAAGAGATTTATTGCTTAGGAGAAAGCTTCAATACTGGGACACGACAAAATTTGGCCCATCGCTAGGGAGAAACTTCAAAAGATGTTGTATTAACACAAATGTTCATGCTGCGTTTTGGATATTTGTTTAAAAAACTTTTGAAAAGTTGTTGTTCTTGTATCCAATTATACAATATTTGCCAAGACTGTTCACACTAAGTAAAAAACGTAAACAATTGAATCTTTGTTCATAGATCAAGTGATTTATGACAAGTGACTAAAATTTTGCTTAGAAACGTCAAGTTTTTAAAAAAGGTCACTCGTCTATTAAATTTATGTTTTTATTTCAATACTTTGCTTTTGTAAGCTATTACGCAATTCCCTGTGAATAGATAGTTTCCAATTAATTATTCATGTATTGATAAACAACGATCCTCACATTATGATTGATGAAAAATGTTTACTGTCGGGTATGTCATCCTGAAAAATTATGTACAAAGATTATTAACAATGAAAAAACCCGCATTGGTTCATAAACGAATCTTCTATGGACGTACACTAAGCTCTCAACTTGCAAGTGTTGCGCGCTCGGTTGGCAAGAGACACATCTACATACTGATGCATGCATTAGCCGATAAACTATAGAATCTCTGTTGCCAAATGGCATAGACTCAGTCAACACTCGACGCACCTGCCGACGGATATATTCCTCACTGTCGACGAAGGGATCGTACGAGCAGGAAGCGTAGCTTTGGGATTAGTGTGCCAGCGCTACGACGCCATCAAATGGGGCGACGGTGCATTACCAGAGATTCCATGGAGTTCATCTGCAAACAAGGTCTTGATGTCAAGAATTATGAGTGCAGCTTTAGGGAATTATGTAAACACGAGTAAGGGCTTCAACTGACGAGTTTGCGAGACCGTGTGACGGGCCGATAGATGTGCTTAGCCCTACGTGTGGTAATGGCTCCTTCAGCAATTCTCGCTGATAATGACATTGAAATTATGTGGACATCATGGATGGATTTGCAATGCCATCATTGGAATTGATGTTTATTTCGATCATGATAGGCACAGAGAGAAAAGTGTTGAGTGCAATTTATGACAGACCCTAGATGGATGAAGAAAGAAACTATGTTGCAAATAAATAGCATGCTCACAATTACGTTATCTGATACTTTTATATCATAATTATTCGGAAAGCTAATTGGAAATGAAATGAAACCGTAAACAAAGTAGTTTCAATGTCTGTTTACCAAACAAGGGAGTTTAACAAGGGCAAGGTTTGAAAAATTACATTAATATATTTAGCCCTAGAATATGAAGTTTCAGTTGAAACAATTTGACAGCATAACGATTTAATAGAAATACTAGTATGTTGCTCAATAGAACTGATCAAAAACAAGATGAAATTTTCAAAAGATGAGCCATGATTGTATGTTTTTTCTCGATTCATTTGTGAACTTTCATGATCAAATACAGAATCAAAAGAAGTACCCTAGTCTATGGTAGCCTAAGACGTGCGTCCTACACGGAAGCGATGGCTAAAATACTGTACTTTTCTGGAAGCAATTGGAGGTCTTTGATCTCCAAATAGAATTGAGCTTACTGAAGACTTTTCGTTCTAATTTCGAAGACCATGTTTTATTTTCTTCCGGTGTTTTGCAGTGCTGGTTTAGGCCGCTTATTAAGAGATTAATATGAACAGCTGAACGTCTGGATAATCAAGCGGAATAAAACAAGCTGTGTCGACGTTGCGAATTGAACCAGGAAGCTCAAGTTTCAATCATCTTGGAAAACGTTCTGGGTTTTTTTTCAGATGATGAAAGATTTCCTGCTTTTATTTTCGATATTTCTTTTTATTTCAGTTTTATGTAAATGATTTAATAAAATTAAACTTGTCAACTTAAAGTCCCACCTCTAATATTTGCATTAAATATAGAAGAAAGATCTCATAGAATAAAAAATGAAGACATACATACGAAAATCAAATTTATCCCACTAAAGTTGGAATATGAACTACCGTGATGGGTTTTGATGCATTACCGTGATGGGTTTTGATGCA
Source organism: Trinorchestia longiramus (assembly GCA_006783055.1). NCBI lineage: Eukaryota > Metazoa > Arthropoda > Malacostraca > Amphipoda > Talitridae > Trinorchestia > Trinorchestia longiramus. The sequence continues at coordinate 136,505 of VCRD01000180.1, forward strand.
TTACCGTGATGGGTTTTGATGCATTACCGTGATGGGTTTTGATGCATTGTTTATGAGTTGCTCTGAGACTAGGGCCGATATGCTGAGGTACTCGACGTTTAAATTAAGGAATGTTTTTAAAAGGCTACCTGGTCTAAAACGATAGCCGCATGAGCAGGACTGTTTGCATTTGCTTGTATATTTTAGAAGATTAGAAGATAAAATACTCACGGAAACACCATTGATTCCACAAGGAAGGTACATCACATATTTTCGAGAAAAACTTCGTTTTTCATTGCGTGCATAACAGTAAAAACGCTGTTATGAAAAATTGAATTTGCTTGATTTGAGTTGCTGTGGTCGCACTGTCAGTATAGCAATGCGTAAAACATTGCCTTACGATTTTTCAAATTTTGGTTACAAAACACGAGGAAGATTTTTCAACGTATTGGGGAATTTTCAAATCATCCGTCATCTCTTAACTATACACGTATTCAATCCAGAATGTCAAAGGTAAGCTCATGAAGTGTCGTGGGTTCAGCCTCAATATTACCAACTTACATTAGTTGCAATAAATATGTAAAAGATTTTATAGTCGTTTAATGAGAAGATTACAATATTCCAAAGACTTTCTTGTCCAAAGTTCGACAGCAAATAGAAGGCTTAGGTTTCACTCAAAATTCTTCTTTCAGTTTTTTAACACCAAAGAGGAACAAAAGGTGGACAGGTAGGAAGGCTACGGAAATTTGCCGCGTTCTAAAAATTGAGCGTATTGTTCGATTTCTACAGTGCGTATATTATACAAGACATTATGAGGCAGCATGTGCTGAGTGATGAATCACTTCTGTAAGGGAATGACACATCAAACTAGCGATAAAAACATGAAAAGGGGAGTCAAAAGTCTAAAAAAAAATTACAATTAGCCCTACTGCACAGCTCATATCTATACTGAACTGAAATAGGTACACTCGAGCTACGGTAAACTTGAATGCTATTATTTCATTTAAATATTAACTTAAGATATGGAATTGCTGGTTGTGATTTTCTTGAAAAAATAATAACACTTCAATTTCAGTTGTAAATTAGTCAGTCGAGGCAGTTTATTTTCCTCCTAATTTTAATTTGTTAATTGTACATTCAAAGTAGGTTGCTTCTTCAGAATTTCCCTGCGGATCAAGTCGACAATACAGTAAACTAAGCTTCAATTTTTGCTACTGATTTTCCAGCTTGAACTCAAGCCATGAAAATCCTTCGAGGAAAACACCAGCCCGAAAGACAGTCTCGAGTTTAATGATTTATCTAACAGAATTAATTTCCAAGAGGAACGCAGAACGATTTTTTTTTGGGTATCCGTGAAGCAATTTTCAGAGCGTACGAAAAATTTTAGATTGATGATAGCGGAGGTGTGCATATGACCCAGTCGTACAGCTGGACGCAGATGTGCCTCCTCGTGCGAAGTGGAGGATGAGAGCAAACAGAAAGGAATTTTGCCTATTGTACCTCGGTGTACTGTGCAAAACAGCAAACAGATGGAAATCTTGCATATTCTACCCCAGTGTGCAGTAAAAACAAGTCGTTATAGCTCTGTGCGTTGGACGACACAGCTTCTGACAACGCTGCAACTACGATGCAGCCAATAGAAATAACACGTTAACCATGGTGCCCAAACCGCTGCGGGCATGTAAATGGTCAATAAAGAAATCATATGGACGTGAGCTTTCTGGAAATCCATGAGAAGTTGTCTGGTTAAGAGATTAGGTAAATTGGACGTCTTAAATTAAAGTTGGTTGTCCCAGCTGTGAGCTGCTGGGCTCCTGCTACAGAAATAACGTTAATAGAAAAAAGGCTTGTTTCTTAATTGAGTTGCTTATAAATAATAGAGAAAGACAATTTTGAGCACGCATCAGGGATGAAGACGCTAAAAATCGAAATAGAGTTTGTTGCTGAATCCTTTGCAAATGAGCTACTAGAAATAAAGTTGATCTTCGAATGATCAACTATCAATCGTCTATCCATCATCATTAATGGACGTAATGATTTTTGAAGAATTACTTGGTTATTTGTCATACTATACAAACGTAATGATCTATGAAGGGCTCGATGGTTAGTCGGTTACAAGTAATCTTAATAGATGCAACGATATATGAAATGTTAAATTATAAATCATGAGTCACTCATCTGCCAACACTGATAAAGAAATCTTTGAGCAGATATATATTAGTCTGTCCTATATATATATATATATATATATATATATATATATCCATTATGTTGAACATGTTTTATAACAACAGCCTGTGCTCTATTCCTGCTCGCTGTTCTTTGCTGTATTTCGTTATTTTGGGTTACCTGATAATAGTGTTAGTTTTGTATACATTACTTTTTTGTATCAGTATATTCTATATATGATAAAACACAAAGACTTTTTCGTTCATTTGATGTGTAATTCATTTTTGAGTTATTATCTCTTAACGTGAAAATTTTATTGACTGGATAAGTTCTTATCTTCAACGTAATTAGGGTGTAATTTGAATTATACTACGATAAAAGTAAACTTTGTTTCTGTGCGGCATGAATTAAGACTCAATGCAGGCTTCATTGTCCAAATGCCACTTGATTCTTCGTAGTGAAGCAGCGAATACAGCCATCCTAACGTTGTGTAACATTACTAAGCCGTGAAGGGCATGCAAGTTGTCAGGTTCCACGAAGTTTGTGCTTAACTTGTGCATTTATTGGGCGTGCTGCAACGGCGGCCATGAGCGCAGCGATGTGAACTGCCGGGGGCATTCCACTTAATCCTGGCACCAGGATTGTGGCCGACAATCCAGAGCTCCATTTTTGGGCTTAGTGAGCCTGCTAATTACTGCCCTCAGGCCTGCTAAACGTTCCCTCATGATGCCGCAGCCGCTGATAGTTGCTCCACATCAAGAGCGAGCGCGGTACAGTTGGCACTGAAACTATGCCCAGCTAAATAGTACTGGCACTCTGTCGTGTAGTTCTGCCTGTGATGGCTGTCAGTCACGCGTATAAACATAGCTTAGTTTAAGAATTAAATATATGCAGGGAATATTTTTATTTTTGCATGCAGGTATGGTTTATATAAGAAAATGTTTACCGGATATTATTAAATGTTCTTCTACGAAATTTTTGCTAATGTGCATGCAATAATATATACCAGAAATATACACCCACTGGCTTATATTTTTCTCGTATCCCAGGGAAAGAAAAAAATCACTTATCAATTTATTAGATTTCCCCAACTGTAATTGCTACCATAAGGGCATATTAAACGTGCCACCAATCTATAAAATATATCCTCTGATCCAGCTACTCGTGCTGTACCTTCGGTAAAGTGCGAGTGGTTCAGACATGCCTCATCATTCGTTTGCATAAGTTCAAGACCTTCAGCAGTGACTTTAACATTGCTCTAAAATTCAGCAATAACTCTAACATTACAACATCATCCACGCAGTCATTAATTCGCCATAGCGATTTAAGACGAGCTTACTTCATTCAACTTTACCGATTCCAACATCAGTTAGCTCGCTCCCAATGTTGATGATTCTGATTCAATCTTTGTCACGTAAATCTTGAAACTGCTCAACTCAGATAAACCGTCATGAACTCAATCACGCATTTTTTCACTAATCAATACTTTCCATCCTTGCCATAAATACTTTTCCTGCACTTGTCTTACGGCAATTTCTTGATTTGCAATCCCGACCAATCCCGATTATCAATGAAAAAAACAACACTTAACTCCTTATAGAGACCACCCACAAGAACCAACCCCGGGGACAGACCCCCACCACTCAACACATGTGCGCAGAGCGCTCATTTTTATTCCCCTCCTAGTATCTCTTTCTGTTTCACCCCTATACTTAGGCACACCCTGTGCCAAACTCTCCCTTAAATCTTTCCTACTAGTACCGACCTACCTACCTGCACTCCGGTAATACTGTTTAACCCACGTTACTCTACCTGTACAACTCTCTAAACACATGTGCTATGAGAACAGTCATAACTCCATGTAAGGGTTAATGAGCATCAACTCGTACTTCTGTTAGTTAGGTGAGCTTGAGGCTTTCCAAGATAATTATTACTTTATTGTTAAGACAAAGTTTTACGATAAAAAACTACTTGGCACTCAATTAATGACTTGTCTCATACGGTATGAAGCCTCTGGCCTGTCAGTTCTTCAGTGTCATGTTGAGATCATTCTTGTCATGGAAGGCGATAGTCATGCTTCCCAGTCACCGCCTTCTACCGATTGCTTGTGTGCTGGAAGCGCAGGGATTTCAGCTGTCGACCTAAATTAAGTGGTCTGTCGGGTCAAAGTTAGAACTAGAAACGAAGAATTATTTAGTCACTTGAGTAACTATGAGTAAAGAGCACCAAAAATCATCCTTAAAGCGTAAAGAGCGTCTGTTCCAAAACGTTATCCATTTTGTCCAGCTGGCAGGTTGTCGTTGATGGTTCGTTCGACAGTTAGCATCGAGTTCGTGGTCGATGATTCCCTCAAAGTCAGCCACACGCAAAGCATAGGCTCGTGCTGGAAGAACTCGTGTTTGACGACGTGTCTTGGTAGTTCGTCAAGATTCATCGTATATTATGCTTAAGGATATCGAAAAATACTTATATGTTTCGTAGTATGTAGGTATACCTTTATTAAAAACGGTCCAGCGCCTGTTTTTTGTTGTTTCTCATACATTTCATTGTAGCGACGGCTGAAGCATCAATCATTGTGCGAGAGATCACGGAGCTGCACAAGTTGGCTTTGACAAGTTCATGCAGGTAGAGCACAAATTTAATATATTTGGGCTGATTGAGAGCTACGGATGTAGACTTGCCCCGAGGGCACCTCACACAGTGTCAACATCACTGCCGTACCTTAGCTGATCGTCGAAGCTTGCAAATTGTAGAGCAACAATGCAAGCATCCTGTCTCTCATAAAAATAGTTCTCGAAGCCTTCATAACCGGGCACAAACTCCTTCAATAAAAGTTTCTTAAAGAGTTTTAGCTCTTCTACTTTCAAACTTCTAAATCCTTAACGAAGCAGGAAAATACATAGTTGTTTTCTGCAGTAATTGACTCTAAATCAAGCTTTTCTCTGAATACTTTGCGGGAAACTAAAAAAGTGTTTGAAGTAAGCAGATGAACTTGTCAACAGTTTTGAACGTTAGACTTAAACTCATATATTCAAATTATTGCGTACACATCAGAAAGTAATAATATAGTAAAATATTTTTAAATTTGGATTGTTACACAAAGAAATAGCACTTCAAGATGATTTCTTTGCACCTGAAAGAATTAATGCAGCAGTGAATTGGGTTTTGAAAATTCATTTCTAGACGTCCATGAAAGTGAGCAAAAGAACTGCAACTTGTAAGCAAAAATTTAGCTTCTAGCTTACATTTGAGATTCACATTGTGCCACAAAAGTTGCACCGCCATAATACGCGACTAAAACAGCAGTTTTGTCCCACATACTCAGGGATAAAGGCAGTCTTGTAGCCTAGTGAGAGAGATTCATTAAGCAAATTCCATGGAAGGTAAAAATTCGACATTTATGAAAACGGTGCTTCCAGAATGCTCTTCCAAGAAGAGCAAAATCAGTTGGGTTTAAGATTTGTTCTGTTTTCGACGGAAGGAATTTCTAGTTACCAGATAATTAATCAACGTAAATTTCGAATAATTTTTTCCCTACGTGAATTAGGTCAAGTCTATCTGTAAAAAGTGTTTAACGATCGACGAAAAGGAATCATTTAACATTTCTAAGAATTACGTTTTCACATTAATTGCTATAATTTGAAGGAGAGTGCTTAACTTCAGTAAAAGTTTCAATTGTCGGAGAAGAAGGGGCAATTTTCTTTTAATGCATGACTCTACAAATCAGCGAGAAAAGAGAAATTTTGGGCATGTGGTGTGAGAGAGCGAGAGCACATCATGAGAATTCTTGAACTCTGAGAACATATCTCGGTTAAAAAAATCGTTCATGAAAAAGGAGGCACTTTTCAGTTTGCTGAAACCACGAAGAAAATTAACGCTTTGCAGTCCTACGAGAGTTTCTCAAACATGACAGAGGCGTTGCAGCATGAAAATGAACAGAGCAATTAATTTCCATTATTTGAACCTCAGCAATGAATGTCAAGGAACTTCATCTTGCATCGCGGAACGAATACCGCCGTCCATTATAGTAACTGCTGCAACAAGCAATTGTAACTCTTAACTTACTGCTACAACAAGCAATTGTAACTCTTAACTTCATGTTAGTGTGTGCACATCATGACCGGTATCAGCTATGCATACTAAGTTGTCCATATATTATGCTTTACCACATCATCATCACTTACATCATACGCAAACCGAGAATGTCTCTCTGACGAGTTTGTCAAATTATCCATTTTAATTTAGACTCCTTCTTTACTAGCGCATCTAAAGAAAGACGTCATTTACAAAACGAAACAATTTTTTACATTTTATATGCCTATACAGAACGAACTCCTGCCGAGTTTTATCACTGATCATTTTTACGCCTTGAATGTGTGGAAATTTTCTTCTTCTATCACAGTATTCAAACTGAATCGCATTCATGATTTCGAATGATTGCGTCGCCTCAGACCTCTTACCGTGAGACCACCTGCTGTTATTGATGCGCGCAATGAATCCTATTAACATTAACAGGCTTATGATCATTCTCAATGAAAGAGTTAGTTTGGGATTTTACTACATGATTTCATGGTAATTATCACCTTTGTGCGCCAGAAATGTTTTCAGACTTGCAACAATAAATGATTAGCTTATCTGATTAAGTATCCCTCGCTACGTTTGTGTCGCTTAATGCTACCGAAGTACAGTATACGTACTTAATGATATTCAAAAAGTGAATAGATCTTGCAAACATAGGAATGATTTGTTTTCTGCTATGACTCCCAGGGTAGGAGAGGTCATTGGTTTTCCAATTACCAGGATTCCTTGGAGGTTCATGACAAATATGGCAACCGAGTCTGTAGTTCCACGAAGATCTATTCTGGAAATGATAGCACGAGACCAGAATTCCTTCTAAAATGATAGCACGAGACCAGGACTCCTTCTAAAATGAGAGCACGAGACCAGAACTCCTTCTAAAATGATAGCACGAGACCAGGACTCCTTCTAAAATGAGAGCACGAGACCAGGACTCCTTCGAAAATGATAGCACGAGACCAGGACTCCTTCTTAAATGATAGCACGAAACCAGGCCTCCTTCTAATTGAAGTGCATTACAGTTCCTAGCCAGACAAAGGCGTACAAATGTTATACAGCTCACAAAACTTGAAGTTCATACAAAACTTGAGGGGTGAGAGATATATAGTGTGGGAGGAGCTCGTACATTTTGAAGCAAACTTAGCGTCTAAAATTATAAAATTCTTGTGCTGGTGTTGTGTTTAAAACGAAAAATTGTAATGTTCATTGCGTTTAAAACCAGCGCCTGTGATATTACTAACAAGTGTGTTGACTCAAGCCTTGACCTCGTCCTAACGGATTTTTGTGAGTGTGGAACCATGGGAAAATGTAACGAATAAATTTATGCTGACCCAGATGTTTGCATATGAGTTTAGAAAAATGTTAGTTCAAATTGGACTTGAATATATCAACATACCTTGAAGTTTTTTGGGTCATTTTGTTGATTGAATGTAATTGGCTCCGTTTTTTTGAATGGAAAATTACATTATACACTGTTCAGTATTTTGTACAGTATTACTTACAAAATACTCCGCAGCAGTGAGCTCCAAAGTCTGCGGAACATGAAGTTTATTCCTGGAGTTTATTTATAAATTGCAAATAATATATTTTCCGACAGAGCGCAACAGCGATTCGGTAAGAGTATATTTCATGGACGAGTGTTTGTGCAGGCCTTCTGCAGTCAAAGATTTTGGAAGCAATCTTCTTGAAAGCCACGGCGTCTGGGTAGTAATTACTTCACTTCTTCCACGATAACATAATTCCTTTACCAAGTAATTTTTGACAAAGGTTCTTTTGCAGGATAAGATACCAGAAAGTACATGGTAAATGGTCTTGTACACGTGTGTAGTATAATATACCAATGCAAATCATTAATCTGCAATTAGACTACCATCGTTTGAAGGAGAAAATCACCACAAATTGCGAGTTGAAACCGTCGATTGGTAGGATTCTAATCGAGTAATTTTTTTATTGATGATCGAAAAGTTTTATGGAAAATATGGTTCAAGCAATGAATATTTTGCATGAATTTTTTTGGTATATTACCGTCATTGATATGTAAGAGATTGTAGCTTGAAACTACCATATATGATCCTATACGGTAAATATAGTGCCATCTAAAATTAAGGAACAAATAATAAAACTATCAAATCTTCAAAAAATGTGTATAATTTTTTAAAATTCTTTGATAAATGTTGACGTACAATGTTTGAACTATTTTTATACTTTTTCACGCTGCCTACTACGATAGTAACATTTTATTACTTTTTTAGTATCTAAAATTAAAAGAAAAATGTTAAAAATCTATGAAGGTTGAGAAATAACCAGTTTTCTCATAACTGCAGATAAAGATAAATAAGATACAGGCTGCTTAACATCACTGCCACATGTGTAACGATGCCAAAACGAATCAAAGTTGATGCAACTGTCCAAGCAGAAATTGTGAAATAACGAAAGCAAAATCCTATAATTGAACAAATTACTGAACAGATAAATTGTTCTAAAAATATTGTGAGCCGAACTATGTAAATTTATAATGAAACTAGTATGCTAATTAATAGAAAGAAGCCGGGTAGATCAGTAGACCAAGGGAAACTACAGTAAGAGAGAACAGGGTTATCCAACGCCTAGCGTTGGATAACCCACCGAGGATAACCATATCCCACCGTTGGATAACCATAACCGAGTAAAATTTCTAGTCAAATTAAAGGTGGTACAAATGTTTAACAACAGTGTCCAGGCGATTGCATGAAATAGGCCTTCATACATACAAGATCTCCTCGGAAAGGCTGCTGATACGTAAAAAAAATTAGGCAGCGTGATTGACATTGGCAAAGAAACATCAGAATACGATCAGAACAAAGTATTCTTCAGTGATAAATCTAAATTTAATGTTTTGATAGCAATGGCCAACAGTTTGTGTGAAGAAGAAATGATAAAATTTTAAAATCAAACTGTAAAAAGACAACTGAAAAAAAACTGATGGAGGAAGCGTGATGGTTTTCGGTATGATATCAGGTTAGGGTACATCCTCTTCCGTGCGGTTAAACGCCAGAGTTAATACCACTGTTTACAAGAATGTGTTAGAACAACATGTCATACCAGTTTTGTAGAATTATAGAATTTATACCCCTGTTTTTTATGCAGGATAATGCTCTCTGCCACAAAGCAAAACTCGTTATGGGGTATCTTACGGATCATAAAGTAGAGGTTATGGACCGACCTCAGCAGAGTCATGATATGAATCCGACAGAAAACCTAAGGAAGATTTTAGAAAGAATGGTTTTGGCGAGAAATCCAACAGTTCATTTCTGACTAAAATTACAACAGAATTGGACCAAGATTATAGTTGTTCAATGTCAAGATTTTCTCAAAATCCTGCTTTCACAGTTGCGTTGTAATTATTGAAAACATAGGTCACAGTACTACAAATTAAAAAAAATATCTTATCTTTTTTAGAATCAAGTTTACTTAACAACGTTATTGTGTTCCTTAATGTTGGACACTCAAAAAGTAATAGTATGTTATTAAACTATGGTAGTATTGTTTAGACAACCTGAAAGCTTGAGAAATAGTTCAAGTACTGTATGTCTACACAGAGAAAATTTCTAATAAATTGATCCACATTGTTTGAAGTTTTGAGGGTTTTTATACTCGCCACTTAATTTTGAAGGACATTGTGATTTATGGGCTTGCATACCAGAAACATTTCAGTAAGCCTTAGTATATGAATGCCTTGAAGAGGAGGAGGAGGAACACAAGCACTGGAGATTAGTTGGTGTAGATTCAGAAAAGTTGAAAATTCAGGAAGCGCTTAGTGGTACCAAAAGAAGAATGTAATGCACTGGTAAAATTTTTTTGCAGAGTTATTTTTGTTGCCGCTACAGGCTCTCTGGGGCGAACTTCTAGAACTACTCTACAAATGTTTTTTAAAAGTTTATATTTATCTTAAAGTTGCAACTGCACCTCTTAGCAATTACACAGGGGCTAAAGATTTATCCACAGCAAAATGAAGTGGTTTCAAATTATTCTTGCTTGATGTCCAACAGAAGTGTCTTTGAATGCATATTCCAACACACGTTGATCTTAGAAGTTAATCGCGATAAGTCATTAATAGATAGTAGAACAGCAACTAAAGTTCAATGAACTCCATTAAGACACTAGTTCAAGCCAATAGATCTCCATTAAAATGAATATCTAGCCGTGTAACTTAGCATGTACGCCTAGAAACTTTGTCTGCCGAGTAATTGAAGCGGAAACGTTTAGAAAATTTTCCGAGCCAGATGAATCTTGAATTCTTGTTTACCTTAAGAATACAGAGATATTTAAGTGTAGTCCTGAGAGGTTCGTGAAATGTAGAATATTTTTTTGTTCAGTTAAGTAGGGAAGAATTAATGACTGCTGTTATCTCCCTGAAGGTTCCAGCCAATGCATAACTCAAGTACTCCTGCTCTGAGAAAAGTTAAAAAATTTAAAACCAGCAAGTTGAACCTGTATTTCAGCTCTTTTAGTTATAAATAAACTATTGAAAAATAATAATCAATGATTGAATATACGTTTTAATAATTGGAGTGAAAGAAGTGCTCGCTCATTAAATCTTGTTCAGGTTCAGCAGCTTTCAGTATACCGTGCTGTAAGTTGTTTCGCGTCCACGAGCAGTAGTGGGCGCAAAGCTACGAGGTGAGCTTATTTTTGTGCTAGTGTTGCCTCTAATACATGTACTTAATACGCTGGTCTGGTATAAGTAATTTGCCAAAATATTAATGTTAATGTAAATGGTTTTCAGCCTCTTCCACCAGACGAGAATAAATAATACCGTGTGTATAGTACACACGAGCAGAAATGCTATTTAAACATAATATGTTGCCTCAGAGCTCAGAAATTAATATTTCATGGTGAATCTTGTATGACGGTTTTATTATAGCAGTTTTTATGACGTGTGTAGCATTTGGTGGCACATTTATAGCCTACACTGGCACGTGTGTAGCCTAAAGTGGTCCGCTTGTAGCCTACACTGGCACGTGTGTAGCCTTAAGTGGTCCACTTGTAGCCTATACTGGCACGTGTGTAGCCTAAAGTGGTCCGCTTGTAGTCTACACTGGCACGGACATTCAGTATATAATTATGTTCCTGTACAGGCACGTGACTAGTTTGGACCGGTGGGTAATGAGTGTACGTGTTGAAGCGAGTATTAATTCTATACGTTCAAGAACCATTAGTAATACATACTAGAGTGTATTTAACTAGAGAGTAGGATGACGCTTGAGAGAGAGAGAAGTTGCTCGCTTCGAAGTTTAAGTCTATCCCAGGTGGTGCGAGATCATCATTTGGAAGCCTGAAGCTAACACATGTACACAAATTTAGACTATGCCATACACTGACTCGCATGCATATTGTATTCTACATGCTAACGCAGTTGCATACGTGGATAGTTGATGCCCAGTAAGTTGTAGAAGTCACTAGCCTAGTGTATGAGCGACGGTATTATTCGGAAATTTTCTTGTAAGTACGAAGACTACAGGTATACCAATTCACTCGCACAATTTGAAGTTCCTTTGGAAGTTTTAATTCACAGAATTTTGAGGGAAATAACAATCAGTTCAAAAGATGAAATTGTGGTCTAAATAAGCATCAAGCCAGTCTCCGCTTAAGTTTTATGGTACGATTTAGAGACATAGTGTCACTCCTACTCCCGTAATGCAAGAAACTATTCAGGTTCGCTTAAGGAGCGATCTGTTCAGATTTGCTAGGTAACTCTAAATGATTTTGTATTAATTAAAACTAAATTAGATGAATATAATTTCCACGTTTCATAAAAATGGTTGACGTTCTTTCGCAATTGTCGAAAACGATACATGAATAAATATCTTCAACTGTGATGATGATTTTCTTCTCAATAATTGTGAACACAAAATAATAACAAGATTTTTAAATGGCACTGAAAGTGAAGTTATTCTGAAGATTTTAATATTCTGTTATTTAGGGTAAGTTGAAGCAATACGCAATGTAAGTAAAAACTTATCGTCATGAACTCGTGAGTGGAACTGTTTTGTTCGTAGCTCGGAAGGGATTTCGATTGAAGAGCATAATTTAGTCCATGTTTCGAGAGGGGAGTTCATCTGACGCATCGCTCTGTCTGACAGAGACCGTTTACTCATCGATAAATACCAAACATCTATTACTCTGATGACAGTCTTTTTTACTTTCTTTTTTTAATATGGTTATAGTTACCATGAAACATTTTTCAGATGCCTAACATGTTCTCATATGCATGAAAAATGAGAAATATCGATGCAGACATATTGTTCTTCGTTGTTTTGTATGAACAATTTAGATGTGACGGTTTAACTTGGCAACTAGAACACTCTCTCATCTCATGCAGAAAACTCGTCAACTATTAACAACTGTTTCTCGGTCTCATTACTGCTTCCTGATGGTCACCTAATTTATACGTTTTTATGACATCGAAAAATGTTTGTGTTACAAGGATGCTCGTGCTGAGGTACCCATAGATATTCATGCTAGGAGGTCCACACATGTTATTACTGGATATCCAAGGATACTCACGCTTAGATGTTCATGGATATCGATCCTTGAATATCGATGGATATTATCAGCTTGCAAAATGCTGTTGTTTAATCCATATTCTGGATCTACTACCACCTCCCAAAGTTAGGAAGAAACATGACGATTGTCGACCATGAAGCAATACTATTTCTGGTTTGTGACCGTGAACATATGAACTACCTTTTCTGGAGAATGTTACGAGCATTGTGTGCTTCCTAAAGAAGATACATTCTTTGTCTTGTTAGGGTTATCACGATGCTTGTTGGGGATAATTTAGTAATCATGAATTACTCAAAGCAATTTAATTTCATAGCACTCGGTTTACAAGGTTACTGAAAACAGCAATAAAAACTCAAGATTGAAAAACTGGGATAACCGACAAAATCTGCCACAAATAAGTGTGGGTGGTTATTTGGTTCTTGTCTTTCGATTGCCTAGTACGTTAATTTTTTTACCTGAAGAACGCAATTCAAGATTATATTGAAACGTAGGGTATTCATATTTAATGAGTGTAGTGGGGTTTGTCTCAGGTCTTCTGTTGATCTGTACTAACATTTCCATTAAACTTGCAGCCGCAGTTACTATGTTGTTACAATATCAACGATGGTTACTATTCCCTACATTTAATACAGTAAATTATTACATGCTTCTCGGGCCCATCGTTGCTGTTTGTTTACCGGAAGTGATTCCAGTAGTTACGTGTTGGCAGCCACTGCAGCTGCTCCCTGTAGTGAGTGTGCAGTGCTGTGCAACCACTGCAGCTGCTCCCTGTAGTGAGTGTGCAGTGCTGTGCAGCCACTGCAGCTGCTTCCTGTCGTGAGTGTGCAGTGCTGTGCAGCCACTGCAGCTGCTCCCTGTCGTGAGTGTGCAGTGCTGTGCAGCCACTGCAGCTGCTCCCTGTAGTCAGTGTGCAGTGCTGTGCAGCCACTGCAGCTGCTCCCTGAAGTGAGTGTGCAGTGCTGTGCAACCACTGCAGTCCCATGTCAGCAATCACAATAATTAGGAGCCGTGTAGGGCAGCGCTCAACAAGGACCTGCGTTAGCTTAGAGGCAAGGCTTGCTCCAGACAATATCAGCTTGGAACATAGAAGAATTGGTTGGGCATTGCTTTGTTAATCTGTTCTGTAATTAGTGATAATAAAATGGTCTATTGTGATTGTGACTAACTCCTGATGCTTATATTGAAAGTATTATTATTAAGTATATTAAGTATTAATAGCTTTTAGGCTATTTAAAATATAGTTTCCTTGGTTGCAAACCGAACAAATCTACATTTTTTGCAGCTTACTCGCGTCGCTTACAGGCTTCAGACGTTGACATCACTATGAATGAAGGTCCAGGTGGCTTGTAGCCTTGCCTAAGCGCTCTCACAACAGTAAATAAGTGAGAATTCATGTAATTAATAAATCTATTATATAAACTAATTCACCCCGAAGGTAACTTCAATTTTCAATGTAACCCTGATTAATAATCCTCGAATAACTCGCAGTAATATTTTGCCAAGAGGGCTATTTAATTATTAATTGTTAAATGGATTATTATTTCTTTAGATCAGCAGTTCAAGCTTAGGAGCATGACAAATCTTAGAAAATAAAGCGAGTACACTAACTTTCTCCACTTCACCTCAAAAACGCTTCATCCAAGGTACAGCCTTTACGCTTGGCTTCACAGCGTCATTGTCTTCCGAAATGGCGTCATTTGTTGAAGGCTTGACTACAATGTAGCAGATTTGATATTGCTCAAGTTTCAGTTGAGTTCTTTCTTTCTTTTCTTCAAGTAGGGCTGTGTGATGATGTCTTAGACCTGCAGCTCAGAGCCATGCAACCGTGACTTTGGCACGACTTAATATTAGACCTGGGCTCAAGTTGCTCTCCAGGCTGATAAAGAGATCACGAACACAGGAGCAAAAGATCATTGCATTGTTTTCATTGTACGTGATGTGACTTAACAAAATAGGTTTTAGACCAGATAAACAACGCGATAAGACAATGCAAACAAGAAACTCTGACCTATCATGATAATAAAAACAAAGTCACTTCAAGCCTTCTTGGCCACCTGCTCAATAACATCTGTGTCTTCATATCTGTCTGCATTCATCGTATGTAAAACTGCAACTTCAGAGTTCTGTAATGCTAGATTAGAAACTACGGTTCTTAAACTTTAAAGAACTGATTAAATTCTCAAGACATCTAGCGGCGGGTTCTCAGCTTTGTCATCGGGGCTGCACTCACAACTTGAGGTGCTTGAAAGCTCACTTGTCTCAGGTTATGCTCCTTTGATAGTAGATATTACAGTCTTGTATTGTTAATTCAACGCAAGTGCCCTTACTCATGATCCTGAATGAAAATCGCTGTGAGAAAATTACGCACAGTTCATACTTGTGATAACGGACACCGGATTACGGTCATAGTGACAAATTTCCCCTAAAAATGTTCCCCCAAAATACTCAATCATTTGAACAAGAAAGTTCTACTCCTAAGAAGAAATAAGCAATAAAGGTTCTCAGTGTTGTGTTGTATTAACGCCGACGGAGTGCATCGCTTCAAGTTAGTTATGATGGGCAAATCTGCACAGTCTCGGGCTTTAAAAGATGTAACGTAGCAACTCCCAGTGCTTTATTGCAACTTCAAGAGAGCTTGATTTAGTATGGACATTTTAAGTGATTAGTTTTTCACTCATTTTATGCCTGCAGTGCGTAAGTTACAGGATGAGGTCACAGTCACAAGCTCATTTGTCATCTACAGAAGGTAAATAAAATTTATTTTTTGAAATAACGGACAAACGGACAAATGAAAAGTAATTTCCTCCTCTTAGTCCGTTACTACGAGGGAGGGCTTCACTTATTTTAAATCAAACAGGCATAAATTGGTGGATTCGCATAAGCTTTAGCAATTTCTAGATTCAAAGCGAATAATCCTTTCATTAGAATACTGAAGTCACTAACGATAATTCCAAAGTGAATTAACCAATATAATATAATCTACCAACAACACCAAATCATTTCCCTTATCTTTATTATAAATTAACGTGTTAGGAAGTCTTAAAGTAAACGTAATTTAACTTGAACTTCCAAAGAAGACGCGGTCAAGGTTGCCGAGGCAGAAAATTCTGATGCAAGCATTTCAGCTGCGGCAACAGAGCGTGAAAGGGTTTTACTCCTCAAATACTCATACAACATTTATTTTGAGGCTTAAGGGTCTCAATTTATTGCAGTTTTAACTTTGGAACTACGGGACACATTTGAGAAGCACTAGTTTGATATCAGGAGCACGTATGGGATTGCTAGGCAATTTTGAAATAGAGCGAATATTTTTTATTTTTGAATGAAGTACGTTTGATCACAGGTAGCGCGTACACATCTACGAATACTTGTGTGTGATAAGCTCTGTGTTGAGTCTCTATATTACGAAATTACTTAAAATCGCACATTCAGTTCCACTGTGTGTGGGTTATATGAAATTTACATAGGTAAAAAATCTGAGCTGTGTTGTATTTTCATTAGTTAAACCATATATGACCTTGGATGTAGATTTCTATTTATTTCCTTACTCAGTATTAAAACATTCTGAAGACGCTGCATTTAGCAATGAGAAATAGCAATGCATTTGCCATGGTTGGGATTTAAACTTTGTCAAAACTTCGAAGCAAAAATGAAAGTCACGAGAGACTTCTCTGCTGAGAATACAGGTAAAATTTCGATACATATTGCAGCATTTATCGTCTATTTTATACAAAATTCCTGACCAATGCATCTGTGTAAAGTAACTACAGTGGATTAAATGATACATTTACGTCTCTCCATCTCCTCGTACGGTATATCAGGAGAGGCAGTTTTGTGTTCCCAGTTGCCACAAAGATCCATTGTTGTAAAAGCCTCATGTGGTTTCCGGTAATTTCCCAAGTTATGGTGAGGAGACCCAGTTTGCTTTCATTCCGGAGATTGCAGCCTCGATATTCAACCTCACTAAAGAAGTCAGCTCAAGGGAAGAGGCGATCAGCTGCGTTAGCTGGTGAAAGCTCACCCACTTCAGTTTTATGAACTCTTTCGAAGTGCTTGTGGCCTTAATGTCACGCATCTTAAATAAAGTGGATGTAGTAGAGAAAATGTCGGAGCTATATATACTATTGAGGAGGAGCTATGGACGACATTAAGTTTGCCCTACACTATATAGGCCCAAAACCTATCACTATATCACCAGTGTGAAATCAATTACGCTTACATCTAACTCATAAAGATGAGTTAAAGCCGTGGCTGATAGAAATTTTCATATTGGACTACCAAGAGTGTTGCTACGATGGAATCATGTTCCTAGTTGAGTAATAATAGAAGATAATCGAAAATAATACTGCATATTTTGTATTGACAATCTATGGGTGAAAGAGCTTTTATATCACTGCATACAGGTACAAGCATGAAAACTGGCACAAACTTTCTGAGCAACTTAAAACATTCAGCTTGGATAAAATCGTGTATTTTTTGTTAGTTCAGAGGGATTTGATTGAGAAAACGTTGATCAGCTGGGCTAAAAAATTCTAAGTGAGGATTTTCAGATGATCGTAAACATTACTATAACAAATAGGCCTAGTATCGGTAAACACTTTGCTCAGTTTGAAAATTGCGGCAATGATATTCAGTCTCCTGAAAAGATAGATGTTAATGAACATTATTTAAGTTAAATTGACAATTACATGTGCGTCGCAATAAATCTTTTCACGGAGTATGATTCATTTTAGATAATTTATTGCACAAACATGAACCAATTATTTTCTTCTCATTTTGAGCCGTAAATTTTCACATATTGTATTATGCAAACTGATATGCTTACTTACATTATCTCCAGCAAAACACCCACCAATAACGATACAAAAAGCAATACTTCACCCATTTCATCGTAATCCAGCGAACTAATGCTTTCCTTTCACTCCCTCAAGCGACTTAATGACGCTCACGGTGAGCTTCCTGGCAATTACGTCTTGGCTCTCACTGTCAACAGCAGAGCGCACAGCTGCTGTGTCAAATACGTTATTAAGAAAATTACTCACATGGCGCGTAAGAAAGGCTGATATCTTAATTCAGAACGCCGCTTCAATAACTATCTGCATATTTACGCCACTCTATATGCATAACAATGCCTGTGTACAGTAGCAGTAATGACTGGATCCTGACGATAAAAGGCTTATTAAAATAGCCAACTCATTCAGGCTCACATTCTTTCAAGCTATACATGGAAATAATTTTCTGAAAATCCGTTGATTAAATAGCTTCCTTGTAGTTGGTCAACTTTTCATGCCCATTTACGTCGAAGCGTTAATTGCTCCTTGACGAACATTGATTCACTGCTCGTAAATCATTGTGAGTGAAATTTGGACGCTAGAACAAAACTAAAATAAGAAAGACAGAATTTTCGTACAATTCAAATTAACAGGGATTTTATAAGAGGAGCACGGCGTCGTTGCCTAGCAATAGTTGCCTTTTCAAACATGCTTTCCAGCGCCACTTTGAAGAATTAATGAGCATCACGTTGGAACAAATTACACAAGGAAAATGATTAAAGTCCCGTCCCCTAAGGCAGTTATTAGTTTTTCCGTAAGAATTGTATCGTCTTGTTTTGAGGTTCGTTTGGTCAAAATCCTCAGAAATAATCGTGGGGAATTTGGTAATATGTTTGTGGAGTAAATTTTTTCGATAAATACATGAAGTCGACACTTTGCTCTAATTTTAACATACTAGCGGTGAGAAATTTGATCCCTCACTACAATTCTCCGAATTTTTGCGTGCATTTAAAGTATTTGTAGAAGGAAAAGTGTATGACTTTGAAACTAAAAATATCTCTGAGTGGTTCCTCATCAACTTCATGCAGGATATAAGCTGAAGTTTACTAAAGTACATTAGATTTTGAATTAAAGTAAAGTTTTAAAGAAAAATGAGTAATAAGAATCAAATTATAACTTTCAAGTGCAGTTTATTAGTGCAATTAAGTGGTTAGATCTAAAATATAATTATACTATTGTTACCTGTGGTTTTCGTAAAAAATCACCATTCGACGAAGTTGTGACTATTTCACTTCTTTTTTGAATAAAACGTTTACAAAGAAAGGACTCGTTCTGCGATTGACTACAATTAAGCGCTCGACTGAGCAGCATTGCGTTGCTTTTAGCAACATGTGACCTTGCACGAAAGGAGACAAAGTTTATATCTTGAGGATCCTGATGATATAAATCAAAAGCAACATTATAGGATCATAGCAAGTTAATGGCTCATAAGCGAGAAATGACAGGATGTCTCAAGTTACGATCAGTTTTCAGTCTGTCCCTGGATTTTACGTCCAGTTTAACTTTAATAACGCAATGTGTTGCATCTTACACACATTCATAGAATATTTTGTTGTAGAAGGAATTTGCTGAAAATGTAATGAACCGGTAGACTGTATAAAGTTGTCAACAGGTTGGTATTGTACAAGAAGAACGTCAGTACGTAGTATTTTGTTGAGATGTAGCTATGAAATGATAGAGAATATTTTCGTTTTCACGTTTGGACATTATGTTCAACACTACGATATTTTAAGGAATCCAAGTCCAGAAAATTTATAAGGATTTAACTGAATTTAGAGCTTGCACCTGAGAAGCGCAGAGGGTGTAACTCTTCATGGGCAAACACAACGTGGCCCGCGTTAAATATTTTATTCTCTTATTAGCTCTGGAACTCGACTTTTATGCTAATGTTATAATCAGCTGTTGTTATCCATGCTACTTGTGTGGGCAGGACTGTTATCTCACAGCGTAGGAGTGAAGGGAAATGTGATAATCAGCTGTTGTTATCCGTGCTACTTGTGTGGGCAGGACTGTTATCTCACAGCGTAGGAGTGAAGGGAAATGTGATAATCAGCTGTTGTTATCCGTGCTACTTGTGTGGGCAGGACTGTTATCTCACAGCGTAGGAGTGAAGGGAAATGTGATAATCAGCTGTTGTTATCCATGCTACTTGTGTGGGCAGGACTGTTATCTCACAGCGTAGGAGTGGAGGGAAATGTGATAATCAGTTGTTGTTATCCATGCTACTTGTGTGAGCAGGACTGTTATCTCACAGCGTAGGAGTGAAGGAAAAGAATAATTAAAAGGGAGCGGTTAATGTCAAGAAAACTTGAGATTCAAAGTGCTTAGTAAAATACCCAAAATTTATTTTTATCTACCAATTTGACGAGACTTTATTAAATGAACTTTCGCTTTTTATTGTCAAAGAAAAATTGAATAGACTAGAGTGAAAATACTTATGCTCAAAATTGGGAATTTAATTCTTTACAATTTAATTTTTACTCATTATTCGAGGGCTTTGAATTTATTTTAATTTGAGAATATTAGTCACCGTAACGCAAGCACACTGTGAGGGAAGAGTGGGTGGTTAAAACACCTGACTTTTTTCTTAGAATGGTTGTCAATAGAATTTCCTTTGAATTGAAATAAGGAATTCAAGAATGGGAATTAAATCTGTCACAAGTGTTCAATTTAAATTGTTGAAGTAAATTAGAAAAGCAATTAATTAAACACATTGAAGCTGTTTGGTAAATGTACATAAGTACAAGATTAAAAAGTTATGAACAAAATATGTGATCCAATATATGCTGCACCGAGCTGAAGCATGTGATACATCAGGATTACACTAAATATGTCTGTCGTAACTAAACTTGTTTAAACAGTGAACAATGTTTTGTATTTACTTAATATAATCGTGATAATGAGAATGGGGCTGAAGATTTTTTAAATTTCATGTAAAGACTTTGAATTAAAGGGCACAAACCTCGGTGTCATGGACTGAAGTAGGAGTGTATCATTACGAGACGCTATGATGCATGAAGCCAGTACTTTTCAAGTGTTACGTGGAATTAATTGACTCAAACTGCCTTCACTATTACTTTAACATTTGTTATAAAAATTGGATGTCTGACTCGTATTGAAATTACTAACCGTACGTTGTGTTAAAATCTACTCGTAAGGTACAAAGTTAAAAATAAATGCAATATTCGAGCTTTCCTCTAGAGAACGAAGCTTCCTCATGCTCAGTCCTTGGGTACTTTGCATAATCTAGCTTCTGTTACTGACTTTTTCATGCTTCATAGATTTTCATGACTCTTTATAGACTAAATTTTTACATGCTCTTTAATCAGGCTCTTGTAAAATAAGCACGAGTTGAGCCTCTTATGATGAAGTATGCAAGAATCTCCTGCCTTAAGCCACAAAGGCATTTCTTACCTCACGTGACGCGTATGAACAAACGTTGGTGCATAACAGACGTGCACAAAATTTAGTTTCCGACTGCAAAAGACTCGACGACTTTTATGCAAGGTTTTTTTTTTTTTATCGAAACGTTCGTGTTTTATTCAGAAAGAGGATTAAATTGTGCAAGAAATAATTGTTTTATTTTATGTGTGTGCATGCAAAAGAATGATTATTATTATTTTATAGAATCGAAATGTTGAATACTGCCAGGTGAAAATAGCTTTGGATTCACACAGTAAGAACGTTTTCTAAAGCATATTTGATTTACAAAACATGGTAGCTTTGTAGGACGTGTTCTAGGATTACGCATAGTTATGTATTAGGGTTAGGGTTAAATTTTCCTGCCTAGTGCCATCATAATGTAGCTGTATACTTCTAACTCAATTCAACCTTCACTGTTGATATTCATTGTGAAAATTCTACTCTTACGTCTTTCAATTTGTTGGAGTTAGAAAAACAGTTGTCACTACAATTGGCATCGGAGACCCGAGGAAAACAATTTATGAAGAATCTAACAAGTGGATTTAGTGACTTCAGACCGACTGTCTCACGCGAGGGGAGGAAGTAAACTAAGGCCTACATCGAGGTCCAAGGAACGGAGGCTACATCTCAATGAAGAGTATAATAAAAGCGCAAGAAATCAACACGATTATGCGTTCATAACAAACTGATTCGAGGCGATTCAAGCCCAGACAATGCATATATAATACAGCACTCGTACATGCGTGTTCAAATCAAGCTATTCAAATACTCAGTTACAGAAAAAGCTCGCATATTTATGATCCCTTACCGTTTATATCAGTTAGGAACTTCGTCATGCACAAAGTAGAGATTTAAGCAAAGCCAACTGCCCTTATCATGAACATGCCCTCGACAATTTGTGTTCTGAATTGACGTCATCATTCATTTCCTTGCCCTGAAATTGGTCGTAGCGCTTGTCTTGTAGCATTATTCGTATGCTAACTGCCGAGCTATTTACCTCTCAGTAGTCAGACTGAAATTATTTTATATTGCTCAGAACTATGAGGTATTTCTTAATCGTTGTATTCCTTCACTTTAGAGTAGTTTGTTCACGACAGAGCTGTTTTTTTTTAGCGTTTTGGACCTTCAATACATAGAAACTGTTGGTCTTAACTCAGATTTGCTATTGCATTCTTTAAGTATTCAGATTCTTCACGACACAGTGAATTTATGAAGCCAATAACCCTTCCGTATCACAAGAGTCCAGAGAACTTAAGATTCATTACAGCCCTCTGCTCATTACAGGCCTGAAGTACCTTCTGAGTGAACTTTCATTCGCAAGCATGTTTTTTGAACTGGCCACCAATTTACTTAAAGGAAACGCGCAAACTCGGCACTCAGAAATCCTCACGTTGATTCAGGACAATTAATACCGGGCTCAAGATTTCAAGACCTCTACAAGTCAACACGCAGCCTCAAAGGCCAGGGTAGAAGAGGCCCGGACACACTGCAAATCACGCATTTTGGTCCCTTGCAGTCTGAGCAGAGTGTTGGAAGCTGCAACTCTTCCTGCAATTCATTTCAATTGCGATGCGTACTATTTTGACGTGAAGATAATTCTAATGTAATAATTAATATTGCATCAATTTCAGAGTTCCGATTATTAATATAATGAATATCATTACTATAGCTAACTACTGAGTATTTATTATTATTATTAATTTAGTTGCATTGGCTAGTAGACATGAATCATCAGTGCGTACTCAGGTCCCAGTTGTAGCACCGACCTTTAAGGAAATACACGCGGTAGTTCATTACTATTATTACTATAATATTATTTCTATTGATTTTTACTAATAGTGATTACTTATTGTTATTATTATTCATTGAATGAATCACGACACCGTCGTTAGGCCAATCATGTAACAATTCATGGGGTCAGACCGCTCGCTGTGACACACGCATGCCTCTCCACCTCTATTTGAACCATTTCCAGCCCTCATTGTAGTATCTGCAACGCCCAAGTCGGTGTGCTGCACTCAGCTCCAACCAAGTGTTCGGCAGGTTCCTGGGAATTGTGCCTAATGCCCCAATGACAATGTAGTCGACCTCTATTTTTACCAACCAGATGTGTTTAACTCTGTATCTTCAACTTCTAATGTTTGTTCATTTTGCGGCTTCCTTCGAAGCTCTGGAATCCCAACAAACAGTGACGCGAGATTTTCAATTGGTAACACCATTACAGTTTCTTTGTTAATCATTACAGTGTTCTGTCTTCTTGCCTGAATCCCCTGCTCATATTTCGTCACAACTTCTCAAGGGACACGTTCGTAACGCCCGGCTGCACCGGGTGCCGGCTAGTCAGTGCTGCAGACTGATGTCCACTGGTGTCCTATTGTTGCTTCATGTCGTCATCTGCATTCAATTTCAGAAATTGGTCTACGTTCATTCGTGATATATTTAATTCCGTATATCATGTGTTCCGTATTGTTCATTTTTCCATTGCAGATACTGCGCTGTGGATATATGTATATATTTTATGCATCAGTGGGATCAATTTCTTACTCTGAAAGTTAGCCTTGGTTTGCTAGAATCTTTCTCTCGATTTCTTCCTTCAGGTCTCAACACTCCAACTATTTTTACGACTCTACGAATTAACACATTTAATGTTTCTTTTTTTTACCTCACTGGCTGTGGAGGAGAATCTTGAGTCCTGCATTCAATCTTTCTTATGTTGATTTTGTTTTCTTATCTTATTTATCTTATCTTTTCTTATTCTATTTTTCTTATCTTATTTTGATTATGTTGGAAGCATGATCATCATTTTTGATAATCTGATGCCTCCAAACATTCAACAATCCATTGGCTCCATCACCAATTTGTTACTACCCAGGAGTTTAGGGAAATTATTCATTGTTTCTATTCCTCCTTGTGTCAAGTATAATTCCACTAATATAAATGTTTGACTATGGTTAATGAGTACAGAAAGGAAAGGCAGTGATGTATGCCAATCATTTAATATTCACTGATGGAGACAAATTTTGGGTGAGAGCCATCAAGACGTGGAAAAATTAGTCCGGTGGTTGAGATGGTTATGCGATGCATGAAAAATGGCAGGTGGAATAATCTAGAAATCTCATACTACTGATAGGTCGAGTTACTGAAAATATCACACTCAGTGTAAGGGTATGTCGATTTGTGGTTGTGTACATGTCACAGAATGAAAGTATTCGTTAAATGGTTTCTTGAATGTAAGAAATTAGATTTTAAGTTATGGAGACAAATATATGCTTAGATATTTTAAGTTTGATTTTTTTATGTTTCAGCGCTGAATGCACGATAATAACAATGTTCATTTTTGTGTTACGTTAGGGACAGGAAGAGTGATAAGGAGTAAAGACACTTTCCTTTTGGATGAGAATATTTTTAAGGACGTTGAAAAGAGACTGTAAATGTCTCAAAATAAAAAAAATAAAAAATGAAACGGATCCAAATTAACTAGGAATTTCTAAAGAACATTTTTACAGAGTCAAACCAGTATTAAAATCCAGATCGAAAGAAAAGAAGAGCATTAGGAAAATTAAAAACTGGCTGGTCTCTCACATCAATTAGTTAATACTGAAGTAGAGGAATAAGCGAGGGAGGCAACAGGTGGATGTGAAGACCAGTTATTTGATGACAGTATACGGAGCTCAAGTCTGTGAGATTGTGCGTCATCAATTTGTTCCTGCCTCAAAGTGAAGGTTGACGAGGGCTGTGAAGACACTCAAATAGCACCGCGAGAATTGAGGAGCCGAGCTGCACAGGCAATAACGACGGTAGCAAATTGTTAAAGATGGCAATCCTGAATCGTACAAAATCAAGGTGAGACAAGAAAGATTGATAGAGGGATCTGTGAAACCATTTCACGGTCTATTTCTGAAGCAGAAAAAATCGTGCTCTCAGTAGAAGAAATACCACAAACAGTCTACATAGATAGAGCATTGGAAAAGCTCAAGTTGGAACTTGTAAAATTGAAATACCACGCTTGAAACTAAAACGAAAAATATGCCGCAATGATAGAAAGAGATTCGCGTGAGCAAACAAATCCCACATCAGGTGTGGTACACCTATTATCGATTACATTACTGATATATTAGGACCCCGAATTAAAAATATTTAGGAGGGTAGAGTTGCTGAAAGCTTTATCCCAGGCTCAAGCACATGTACCAAACGGGAATAGATATTGTACATTATAAGTATTTTAAATCATCCCGAGTCAAATAACGTCTCCTTGCATATTTTCTAACGTTCGATTCACATTTGACGGGATTAAAAAACTTTCGACACATCAATCTCTAATAGAATGGCTTCGTGCACACGTGTACTTTTTCTGAAAATGTTGCTAAAATAAGAATTAAACTTTATTAAATTAGTGCTTAGTGAAAGTGATCATTCCAATATCATCTGAACTCTCAAATATAAAATTAAATGATGCCTGTCTTACATTCTGAAAGCAAAAGTGTTTCTTGAAAAAAACCATGAGTAACAAACACATTTAAAATTAGTACTCTAGATGCTGCATTTCTATCCTCTACGTTTACCAAGTTCAACTTTTCACTCAATGATACGTAATGCTGGCTGAAAATTTGTTTTCAAGCGCTGCAGCGCACTTGCCAGTCCTCTCGCTTTAAAACAAGTAAAAACCCATAAACGAATTTAAAATTTTAGTATATAAATTGAATTGACCAGCAACAATGATATATTATAGCTAGGCGTTGATAGATTTCGTTGGAGAGCTCAGAAGGCAGGAGTAACTAACAGCTTGTCAGCACTGAGAGCATCTGTCACTGGAGCTACAATGACAAGTGGAGCTGGTGACGGCAGTGGAGTCTGGAGCTACACTGACAAGTGGAGCTGGTGACGGCAGTGGAGTTAGGAGCTACACTGCTAACTTTAGGAACATTGATAATGAAAGTGACATCGGTAACGAGAGAAAAACTGATAACTGGAGTCATACATATTGTTTACATATGTGACCATGATGAGAATTTTGCTTAATTTGACTACAGTTAGTGATATTAAAACAATAGTGTATAAAAAATAGTGAATCCATGTATTGTAATCAAACAAGAGTATTTATGCTGCTGCACAGGTCGGACACTTCTATAAAAAGCCATAAAATATAATATTTCATATTATTTCATTTCGAAAGTAGCATCCTCAAAAATAGCTGAGGTATATACTTCAGTCGTTATTTCAAAGCAAATTCTCCATTCCCTGAGCACATCATCGTTTATTATCTTCATATTCAGGCAACTGAAGTGAGTGTGTTAACAATACTGACATTCTGGCAACTGAAGTGAGTGTGTTAACAATACTGACATTCTGGCAACTGAAGTGAGTGTGTTAACAATACTGACATTCTGGCAACTGAAGTGAGTGTGTTAACAATACTGACATTCTGGCAACTGAAGTGAGTGTGTTAACAATATTGACATTCGGGCAACTGAAGTGAGTGTGTTAACAATACTGACATTCTGGCAACTGAAGTGAGTGTGTTAACAATAC
The DNA here is from genome assembly GCA_006783055.1 of Trinorchestia longiramus. Lineage (NCBI taxonomy): Eukaryota > Metazoa > Arthropoda > Malacostraca > Amphipoda > Talitridae > Trinorchestia > Trinorchestia longiramus. The sequence goes on from VCRD01000180.1 coordinate 163,060, forward strand.
TGACATTCGGGCAACTGAAGTGAGTGTGTTAACAATACTGACATTGATAACGCGAGTGACTGCATTAATAATGTTGATATTTATATTGGCGTGTAAGACTGACTATGATAACAATACTGACATTGGCTAGAAGACTGACACTGAAAAGTACAGTTTAAAGTGAACAGGGAAGGCGGTCTCCACTAAAAGTATGCATCAACATATCTTAAAATTTGTATTCATAAAAACTGTAGATGCTAGTGGCGGAACAAAAGTTTTGCAGGCTACAGAAAATGCTTCACCGGATGCTGTATCGGGAGAAAAGCATAAGGATCAAAAATGATTCCAGCGACTGTGACTGTAAATGGAACAGGGAAGCCTATAACAAGGTTTCACGCGCCAAAAGCCTGATGGAAACGAACTTTTTTTTCCGCTATGCACTATTGTGAAGTCCAGTTCCAACAGCTCTGAACCAGTTCAATGTTTTATGCATACCACATTCCCTCAGGTCGAGCAATCAAACTCTGAGTGCAAGACCGCAGAGAAAACTATTTATTTGCCTTCGAAATGATCGAAATCTTTCTAACGCAGCCAATATTAGTCGAGAGTTGGAAAATTCTAAAGAAGTTTTTATACTTTTATAGATTTTTAAATTTGTCCGTACCTTACTAAAGAGTAAAGAAAAGGTATTGATTTGAGAAATGGTCAAATTTACTTCCCTGTAATAACTATTAAAGGGATGTAAAATATTGCATTTTGCCTGGAAAGTTTTACATTGCCATATTTTTCTCTATGCAAAACATTGTTCATTTCGATTTAAAGCAGCTAATCGCTCTTCGTCACTTGCGTGCTGTTTTTATTGTAGTAACCAAATAATCAACAGCTCATATAAAAAATATCAAGCTCTATAGGTGATATGAATAAATAATACTAAGGCAAAATAGCATAAAGAACACGGTGAGTATAACTATCAGTAAAATCTCTTGTCATAACATAGAATTATCACATCAAACTCGTGTTTTTCCGTACATTAATTTGAACGATTATTTACAGTTTCCATTTTTTCATAGGAAGTATTGGTAAATTTTGTAAATAAATAGCAGCATTAGCGGCTTTTTATAGAACCTGAGATTGTTCAAAAGTTGAATATCGACTATTTTATATTTAGCAATGCTCAGAAAGAGGATTTATTTGAAATAGTTCTGCTTGGAATCTGAAAGGCAGAATATTTTTTATTTACTTTAAAGTGAAAACACTATTAGAAAACAATTCTATTGCTTGTGTTGGAATTAAATTTTCTTTTACATTTTTCGGATGGTGATGTCCTTGAGAATATTATGAAACAGATACAGATGTCCCACCACTCGATTTAGTAATGTGTACATTTGCATAAAATATGTTTTACACTTCTTCGAACCACAGGGTGGTACGTGGTTCGGGCATTCACCCGATTACGTGCCTACGAACTGATGTAATAGGAGCAATATGCTTCACCTGGACCAAATAGCTAGTAGAGACCTCAGACTTACACCGCAAGCTCTTCCTCCTTATCATCCCGTCACATCGGCGCGTAATTAGCACTGTGACAAAGCTTCTTTGCGTCAAACTCCTCCGTCGAATTTCCGTCTGGAAAATACTGAGAACTCGTTAAAATAATCGGATTGCATCGAAATCAAAGTTATTAGGTCTCAGTGAATTGTATGCTCTTCACTGCTGCTTCAAGTTTTCTAATTAGCAGAGTTTGCCATGCGAAGCTGAGACTCAATAAGTATTCTCGTGCTACACAGAAACTTGCACTACTCTGCGATGCGTTTCAAAAACTTTAACATCAACAGCCGGCGCGACATAACTGCATTTATTGCCTCTAATATACCCGTGTGGAGTTGGAGTTTAACACTAACGTACCAAACAATTTTTGTTTTACGCACTTAGAGGAACCATTGGGGAATATATTTTTAAAAAGCTAACTATGTTAGAAATTCTGTTGGAGAAGATATATGGTTGGTTCATTGTGAAATTAATTTATTGAACGTGTGAATGAAATTGATGAAAACAGTTCACTAGAGCTGTGCTTATGTTGCACTTGTTTCGTTGGCCTCTGTACACATGGAATTATTTTTAGCAACTGGCGAGTGTTGGATAATAATTCGCAAACCCCTAACAAAGGAAAATTATTCAAACCTTTAAATAGAAAAAAATGATTTTGTTCAGTGAAATAACTACTCGATTTAGTCTCTTTTATAGATCTAGTTCGTTTTTGTGAAATAAGAGATACTGTAGAGTACTTCTTTAATTTCCAAGTAAGTTGAATATTAGTTGTTAAGTCCCTAGACTTTTTGAGAAAAGCTAATTTTTGCGTTCATTTTTCAAGTAAGCTCCTGCCCTATCAATGAGTGTGTTTTCCTAAATTATTTTCTCGAACACGAGTATTCTCATTTCTCAATCTCAAGAATGAATATTACAAAGTGTACTGAATCAGTCTGTTATTTTGTGCACATAGTAGAAACAGCAGCCTCCTCGCAGACTAACATTTGTTCACGTGTCCGAGTTATGCAGTACATGCAATGCTTGTATTATTGAAGCAAAAATATAGAGAAGAATAAATAGCATGAGTATTTTGGAAAATCTCTACTCCTACTGCAAAACCACACTGTCTCAGAGTGCAGAATCTGAGAACACATTAGTATTTGGCATGTGTGTGTTTGGTTCCTTCAGAAGTTAATAATATTAGCAGTGCCCAACGTTTTGGAGTATTTACAACTTGAAACCATTGAAAACCATTCTTCTTTCTCTCTAGATACAATGCAAAGCTATAATTCGTTCATTTTCCTTTGGCAAAAATTTTGGAGGATAATTCTTAACACCATGTATATGGCAGGCACACCAATACTTCATTTTCCTAATAGTCTGATATTCTACGTACTAAAACAATGCAGTTCAATCATGCGCTACTTGTAAAAATAAAACATCACAGTAAGTTCATATTCAAGTTTTGGTTCAGGAAGCTTAGGAAGTACTAACTAAATGAAGTCTCAGATTGTGCACCTTAACTAAAAGCAACATAATTTTTACTGATGCAGAGGATCCAAGTCAATGAGGTTTCATGTATGATTAACTATACTAATTATGACATCGTAGTACGATACACAATATATGTCTTATTAGTTATGAAAGTTTGATATTGTTACAATAATAAGGCAAATATTAATTCTAATGATAAATGTCCCGTAAATTTGAATTATTTACACGAAAAATTTCCCTCGTTGAAGAATATTGTAAACATTTTTTGCAATCTCGTATCGTAAGTCCTAATATAGTAAAGTTCTGCTGCATTTATACGCCAGAATTAGATTATGTTTATCGCCTATCCATTTCATCAGGCGTGACAGGAAACCAAGCAAATAACATGAAAAACATACACCTAACGAAGAATGTGGTCATTATTGTGCGTTCACAGGGATGATTTAGTTTCTGCTGCTCAACATTTAGAGCTGCAGATCTTCTGACAAACACAACAACTTGGTGAGCTTGTCGCATGATGTGTCCAGGGAAATTTTCAAAGCATTTACTATGCTGCTCATGTCTGTTGCTGGTAGGGGAGCTGTGGCGGTACATGAACATAGAGTCATCTGCCCTCTGGCCAGGGTTGCTCCGAGTGATCATTCATTAATTCAGTCTGGTTTGCAACGAGGGGAATATTTTCTGCTTTATTTTTGTATATGGAATTTCAATATTTCGAAAAAGCAGTTTTTCCCAGTAATTTGAATTTTTTCTTGATAAATTTAGAATTCAAGAATAGATAATCAGGCTCTACTGATCGTTTTTGACAATTTGGTGTAAAATACAAGCCATCAGCATCATACATTCATTTGCAAATGTTTTTTTACAGCGCATAATGAAAAGGATATCCATGCTCGCAGAGGAAATACGAGATAATTAAGAGAGGGTAGTTAATAAAGCGAATAATTTTTCAATATTTCAAGTCGTGTCAGAAGACGTATACGACATGTTTTTTTGTAGGACGTATAGGACATCTCTCGTTGCAGGACGTATAGGACATCTCTTGTTGCAGGACCTATAGGACATGTCTTGTTGCAGGACATATAGGACATGTCTTGTTGCAGGACGTATAGGACATCTCTTGTTCAGGACATATAGGACATATCTTGTTGCAGGACGTATAGGACATCTCTTGTTGCAGGACGTATAGACATCTCTTGTTGCAGAACCTATAGGACATGTCTTGTTGAAGGACATATAGGACATGTGTTGTTGCAGGACGTATAGGACAAGCTTGTTGTAGGACTTTTAGAAAATGCCATGACCAGTCAAAATCTATTTTTCATTGGCAAAGGCCCAACTATCAGCTATAATTGAACACTTTGCATGCATAAAACTCGGAAACAATGCACAGTTAAGGTGTCTGAAGTACTGGTAGAGAGGCACTGCTGTGAGGGCGTGTTTGCCGTTCGCAAGTGCTAGATGTTAAATGTGAATTCCCACATCATGTTTTTTTAAGTTGTCTGAAATTACGCTTGAAGCAGTGCAATAGAACAATAGTTATTTTTCTTTGACTGTAGTGTTTGGTATTAACGAATATTTTTCGTACAGGATGTCCCAAAAAAAGTATACATTTTCAAAAGACTGTGGTTTGAAAACCACTGTGACTAGAAGGCTGGGATAGGCCTCAATCAAAATAGCAAAATTTTAAATTTTATATTGTATCCAAAATGAGTTGTTATTCACCTTATATACACCTTATGAATACCAGTTTTAAAAATGTATTCTTTTTTGGGGCACCCTGTACGTTATTTGATGTCGTTTTAATTGAAAGATGTCATTCGATATCATTTTATTGATGTTATTTTATTAAGTTACGGGTAATACTACTTTGTTTTTGCCAGCGCACTCTCTACACAATACGCTGTGTAGATTTTTCACTGTGTACGAGGTAGTGATCAGAAAGTGGCAGAGGGAAGGTTTGTTCAGGAGACAGATAAGATAACGTTCTTCGATTGCGTGTTCCCGCTGTGTTTGGTAACACTGAAGCACCTTAACGCTTGCAGTGAAATTGTCAAGAAAATATCACTCCACTGTTTAGTCTCAAATGCATGACTTGTGAGTAAATGGAATGATAGTATGTTATACTTTTCTGAAGTGGCTAAGAACAATTTTTTCGGGAATTTTTATTTATGTGCAAAAAGATGGCCCACCAAATGATGGTAAACTTTCTTTTGAATCCTGCAGAACCCAAAGATAAGCTTCATGACAGTGGACCAGAGAAAGCACGCATCAAATAATACAGAACTTTCAATTTCACTGCGCGCTTCATAATCTTGATTAACATTTTCCTGTACACTAAGCAGTTTCTAATTCCATTTTGGGTAAAATTCTTATACCGTCAAATTACGTTGAATTCTTATCACTGCAGTCAGAATATTCATTGGTTCTGTGCAACTGCTAGAAAAGCAAAAGCTGCACCGCAACACTCATTGCCATTCCGATCAGTTCTTTTCTTTCGCGCTTGGATTGCTAGTAAAACTTTGCATTCGAGGGAGGGACTCGAAGAGCGGTTGTAAATGCATTGTTATTGGCTAATAAAAAGTGAGATAGTGACTTGCTGGCACCCACAACCAGCTTACTAGCGTATCTTGCTCCTGACTTTCGTGCCACCATGACGACCGTCAGTAAATAAAAATTACAAGGTAATATGCGTAAGAAGGTAGAATATAGAATTTGTGTCTATATTTAAAGAGTAAACACGTAGAACTACTAAAAATGTGAATTATTTGCCGTCACAGGGATGCAGAAACGTCATATTGTATAATATAATATTATATAATACAATATAGGAGTCTTATAAGGTAAACATAGCTTATTTAGGTCTTAGCCACAGAAAACACCCAAAGCTTATTTCAATGGATTCAGAAAATACAATTACAATAATTTTGCTTTTCTTTGCAGGTGGGTGAGTCTCTTCAAATAATTCTGCACGCAAGTACGCAGTCTCCTAGCTTTATTGTACATAACCAGAGGCAAATGCAGACAGCTGAGGTAAGTAAAAAATTCCATCGAATTCATTCTAATGAATCCTTCTATATGTGTCATAGCTGAACTTTTTTCGTACTCTGAAACCAGAATTAATATAATAAATGTGGATAAATAGTAAATGCAATACGAATTATAGCAGATATTGTAGCAGATGGAAAATAGACTGAATTTCTGCACGTTGAAGCTAGAATTTTTTCATGTCCGGTGGTGTTCCGGTAAGTAATTATTATTAAATGCGTGCGGACATTCAGTCCTGGCTTGCCCAAGTTTTGGCTGTAATATGGCATGGTGGTTATGTTTTGCTCTGGTGAAATTTGTGGAAGTTAGAGTGTGATGCTTAATGAAAATGCTCGTCTGATAATACAAACGTAGGTTACTCTGAAATTTTTAGGTGAAAATTTCAATTAAATATTTCAATCTCGGTTCAAAATGCAGCTGAAATTCTTGCTTACCTTCGAAATATTGGTAGAGACTCTGAGTCTCTTGAAGGAGCTTCTAAAGCTTAACTGATCGAGGAAACGAAGAAAAGAAAAGTTCCCCAAAAATGAACGAGCTGGAGTCTAATGTACGTATATTTTCCTCACGAGTGAAATTTTTCAGTTGCTGCAAAAGGATTACCATTAACAGTGTGTGTTCAAGTGTTGAGTTATAGTAAGTAAACAGCTAAAGCTTTACTACAGCGAGGGCGTATTTATGCATGTACAAGAACAGTCGGAGATGTGGTAGAAAAGCTCATCTCAATTTATCGGCAAGGCTTACAAGAATAACGTAGCGTAACCAGTCTCTTGAACGTTTTTATTGATATTCAATGGAATTTTAGTATACGAAATACCTGTTAAATACTTTCGTTAATATTTTTGTCGGTTTCTTATAGTCTTTTGTTTATTATGCTGATGTACAGTATATACTATATACTAAAAATACTTGAGTTAGAAGTTACGATACGCGGTAGGGAAACGAACACCTGAAGTCGCGACCTACTAAATTTCAGAGCTAAACTTGTCTGCGTACATGTCTTTCAAGAGCGTTATCTCTGTTTAATGTTCGAATTGCAAGATTGTATTTGAGCTCGTTGCTTGCCTCGCAACTCAGCTCATTTGAGAGTCAGCTCGCCTCCAGCTGTCACATCAGTGAGGGCCAGTTGAGCGGCGGCGAGTTTGAAGGCACGACTGACCGTGGTTTGGTGGACCACGCGAGCCAGGCTCACCGTTATTTCGTCAATTTGGCGCCGTCATTTGAAAGCCGTCACCTTGGTGCCGACAGCCGCCACTCGTGCCGTCGCCCGCTTGTCAAGCTTACCGTCCTCACAGCAAATTGCGCCCGGGCGCCAAGTCTCGCAAAGCTCGCAAATTTCCTCACGCGTTTAAATTTTTTTCGCCGTTAATTTGTGAACATCGCAAATGGAAAATAATGCACGGAATTTTCCAGAGCGCCGTGTAGCCAGCAGAATGTACAGCCAATTTACGACGCTGTACTCTTTCTTCTGCTTTTCTCGGGTTTTACTATTCCAATAGCAAAAGATGAAACAAGAGCGTGGAACTTTTTATGTCGCATGTTTAAAAATATCATTGTTTTGGTGCTCATTTTTTCGTCATGGAAGACAGATTATACTTTGAAGTAAAATAAGCACTTATGTTACAAGGTGACACCATCCAAGGTGGCAGCAGTCATCCTCAGAATAGCTTCTAACAAGACAAGCTCATAAGAACCACCAACTTGGTCGACTGGTGAGCGAACCCGCTTGCGATGCGGGAAGACCCGGGTTCGAGACCCGCAACTGGCATGGTTTGGTTTGTGCTTGACCATCGGCGGCTGAAATTACGGCATGGGACTTGGGTACCGACCCAAAAATGAGCCGAAAGGCTCGTTCCTATCGCCTCATTCTATTCTAAAACTAAGTAGAAAAGAGCCTCTCATACATGGGTTACTCAGTGAAAGCCGATGTTGAGAGTGAACTGCCCCCAATGGTGTGGCTAATAACAAGGTATGATTCTACTTCAGTCAAATTAAAGTAGATTAAGCTGTATGAGCTATGCGTCATTTCATAATTTTAATTTATCAATCAGTATTTTTTTAATATTTAATTTTTATTTCACAGTCATCAGATTACTCAAATTTAAAGGTGGTATTTTCTTTGCAAGAGCTGTATGTTTATCTTAAAACGTTGATGATACACCTGTTTGAGTACTGATACTTTTTCAACATGGATATTCAATCTATCTAGAGCGAATATGAAAAAATTCCATTCGCTCTACAAATTTTCTCCAACAACTCCAACATAGAGCTGAAATTTGACACCAAATATCGGACCCCGAAGATTCAGCAATGTGATTTTTCAGTGAAACTGCAACTCGAGCCGACGAAGTTTAGGGATGAACTTGAATGAAGTTTGAACTTGGATGGCTACGCTTGCAGGGCGTTACTCTGCTCGATTAAAAGTTTGAGGCCGGGCACAGGTTGTTCTACCTCAAGTGAGATTTTTACGTTATACTACAACAACGCCTAGTTTTTCAAAGATGTCTAGTTTTTTAAACTATTGTTACATTTTATTTGCTCTTTAAAATACTTAACTGAACTGTCGCTCGACGAAACTCTGTTTACACGAAACTGGTCTGAGGTAAACTTATTCATTATTGTTACTTTAGAGAAACTATACTGGTGACCTTACAGATAACTTAGCTTGACAAGATGTGTGATGCAAATGCATTGGAGAATTCATGTGTACGTTGGAGTGTACACTAGTTTGTGCTACACCCATTGTAATTATTTAGCGGAAACCAATAAAAATATTTCACTGAACCGACTATGAACCTTATGATTTATTTCTGAGGACTGTATCATATGACAGGGATGTAGTTGAATTTGTTCTATGCTTTATAAGATACTGCGCATGTTGCGGAGCGTTTATATTTTCAACTATTTGCTGCAATAAATTTTGTGGATGTTTGTTATACTTCCTATGTTACATATCATTCATGCGTTGTCGTCTTTGTTTGACTAAATCTATTTTTGTTCTAGAGACCACCAGCAAAGAACTGAGCGTGGACTTTAGTAGGCCTTTCATGTTGTCATATTTTCTTTCCTCTGTCTCCAAACTTCGTTGTTCATTGTACTAATGCCAATGCTGCCTTAAACTATGACCATTTAATCTGTTCTGCTTCACGTGCTTCTCTCTCAGTTTACACATCATCTATTGTAGTACACGTGATCTGCTGGCGTTGGATGTCTCTTCCTTAGATTTGCCGCAACTATTCTTTTCTAATCCGCTACCTGTAGCGCCTTCAACACTAAACCCTGTCATGAGCAGCTTCTTGTCTTCCTTCTTATACCATTTTTCAGTGATTTTAAGAGGAGTCGAATTTCACACACACATTTATGCATACATAGAAATAACCTTGATTAGTTAATAATTTTTAAATGCTCTTTCCCGTAAATATGATACAAACTTTTGTTACATTGTAATTAGCAGTCACTTTAATAAACCCCGCAAACTTAGGAATTTACTGACAGAATGAAAAGTGTAATTATTATTAAAAAATTAACACATACGAGCATTGTTCTGACTATCATCATTTCAAAATGCAAAACATTTAAACTATTTCGCCAGCACTGAACTTTATGCCATCAAAATGAGGGAAGGAATGATACAGGCACACAATACACTCACACACAATCGATAGAATTGTGAATCACACACAATCGATAGAATGAAGATAGAATCCCGCTGCCGACATGGTTGACGCGGCTAGAAATACGGCATGGGACTTGGGTAAAACAACCGAATAATTATCGAAGTAATTATCTGACCCAAGAATGGGCCAGAAGGTTCGTTCCTATAGCCTCATTCTATTCTAACTGTAGTATACCTGGTCTTTCGAACGTACAGTGTTGTTTTCGTGTTAGTAAGATTGTTTTCCTCCATGTGTCACGCATCAAAACTCATAATCAAATGACTGCACTAATAATTTAGAATTAAGATAGACTCGTATTCGTCATTTTTCGTTGTACTGGAGTTGCACAGAAGCTACAGTGCTGTAGCTACTTCTACGATAGCGATGCATAGTGAAAGTTAAGAGATAATTAAAAAAATTATTTAATTGTTCAAGTCAGCAAGGAAGAGTTCAGACGGGAAAATGTTTCTTCATTCGTTCTATGTATTTAACTCGATTTCAGTTGCCTTAACTTAGTATACAATTCAACTCAGCAGACGCATGAGAGTACGTATGTTAGGTGAGAGCAACACACGCACTTCTGGTAGTGCGAGGATGACTTCCTCGCCATGACTTGCATTCCTTTTCAATTGTGAAGAATGAACAGGATATTCATCTATATAGAAAACTATATTGTTTGTGTTTGAGAGCTCTATTGTCCCTTCAAATGATCTTCAAACCTCATTCTCATATGTTTGAATATAATGCATGGGTAACACGTGTTCTGCTTGACATTCGATTACGTATGTAGGTTGTAAATTTCGAGAATAATCATTCATACCAAACAAATTTTACACTGATTTTCGTGCTATATTAACGCTGCTATCGCTAATTTTTCTAATAGAATTCCACAATTTTAAAGAAAAACATGAGCTTTGTTACAGAATACTGGCATCAATGCAATTCGAGCCTGCAGGGCCTCCAGACCTACTGGCGATTTAAAGCAAATTTCGTCCGCCGTTGAATGGCGCATGGTTTTAATTTTAGTTGTGTCGTTGGCTGGAAATGCAGCGCGCCTTTAACTCACGGTCATGTACGAATTAAGGCTTGCTGGGGCGGTGACCGTTGAAGGCAACCCTCCGGAAGAGTGATAACGTACCACAGATTTGAGTCCTAGTTCTTCTTGCACTGGATGATAGATTACGGTACATTGAAATCAAAGCCACTTCTTTTTCGTGAATATTCATTAATTCTCTCTCACATATAGTGCAGACTTAATTCATTTTCAAATGAAGCTTCAAAAGACAAGTAAGTGCAACTGTTTCTTCATCTAGGAACCATGGAGTTTTCCTTCCTAAAAACAGAGAACAATGAAAGGTGTAATTGTAAATGAAGGAGCCTGAATGGATATGTAGAGCAGGCATACTAAAAGAAAACTTTAATACAATTTTTGGCCATTTTATCTCCTAAAAGATTGTAATCGTTATAAAAAATATTTGGGTTTCAAAGCTTCATGAAGCTTAAGAAAAGTACTTCCACTTCATTAGTTGAAAAATTGCAAAAGATGTTGATTACTTTGGAGCAAAGTTGATATTTGATGCCTGATGAGATCGAAGTTTCCTAATTGCGTTTGGCTGAGATCGTATTCTTCTCATGTTCGACCAAACAATTCTTGACCTCCGTTGACGCTTCCTTGTAAATCAACTAACTCATTAATATCTGTATGATAACATTCTTCCATGATAATAATAAGAATTATCTATGTAACTAAAAAAATCATTTAAATATTGGTACAGGGGTAATTACATAAATTTTAAATTACAGTCAAGCCTCGTCATTTGTCGTAGTTAAAATCATACTTTAAAATTTGAAATATATGAAATACCAAGGCAACACTGAAGTTAATAAAGATATGTTCTAAAAAGCATTACAAGTTGTGAATAAAGCAAATAATGAGGGTCGAAATAACGGGATTTGGGTGTATCATAAATATACTACTAAAAATAAGGTTGAAATCAGAAATTCTTCAATTTAATTCATGGAACTCGGTGACCCTGTTTCTGATGGCAACACAGTGGTTTGAAGCTGGCACCACAAAAAAAATTCTTCTCAAATAGCCTACATTGGAACATAAAAAACTCCTGTTCCTAATAGTTACTGCTGAAGACTTCGTTAATTAAATAGTATGAAAATATATAAGTGCATAATATTCTATTGCAAATTTACATTACATGTGTTCTTTTTTAAACATGCACACTAATGTTCTTCAGGGGAGAGGGAAGACGCAAATTTGTAAAAAACATCACGAATGAAAATGTTTCAAAAATTTTCAGCATGCGTTACCTTGTATTAATAATATGAAATAACTAATCTGTTCTATGAGTGAATAGATAATTCCTTAGCAGTCTATGCATGGCTAACGAATGGGAATCATTCACAAATGCAATATTAAAATGTAAGTTACAATGTAATTGATTAGAAATAGCTCAAGCTTTTTCCTAATTGTGTATATGACGTTTCAACTTTTAATGACTACAGTAAATCGCTTGGGAATTAATGTACATTTTAACTAAAGATGGGATGATCAATTTTTCTTAGTACAACTAGTTATTACTCGAATTCACCCACTTGTGTCTGTCACTCCAGGCTTTTTTACGACATTTTGAAGTCATTGATTTCAGAACGAGCAGCAAGCATCTTTAGAGAATCACACGTCAGAAATTTCTACCGCTGAATGAAGAACAAAACTATTTTGCATGATCCTTTAATGTGAGTGAGTGCCAAAAGACTGCATCCAAAAGTATAAATAAAATATTCTAACTTTGTAGTGTGTGCCCGAGTCAGTTTTTTAAAACCCTAAGCTCATTAAGAATAACATTGCGTTATTTGAGTGTCTCCAGCAGGAGACGTTCAGATTACGGCTCGAGGTGTTTTTGCCCATGGAACTGAAGAAGCACAAATGTCCAATTAAGAATATTTTAAGGTCGAATTTTCCCTCGTATTTCAGAGCAGGATATAAATTACCCTCCTCACTGAGGGCAACCGGTTTGACAAAATTTTTTCCAAACGTTCCGTGGAAAATGCTTTCATTTATAGCCTTAGGCAAGAAAAATTATCCATCATATTTAAATAACTATAAAAACAGTATATATAAAGTTTAATATTCATCTCAATTACTTTTATTTTGCTACGTGGTGAATGTTTCGAGACCTTCAAATTTTAAAATTAAATAGTTCTTTGCAAAATGATTCAAAATACATCCAGACTAAATCCAGACTCTCAGACTAAAATAAACAGTCTTCATATCGCATTATTCATTCAAAAGCAACCGAAGAATATGTTCGGTGACTTTATTTCTAAACCAGAGGGGGATTCAAAATGATTAAAACAGATTTTTTTATCAAGAATGCTTCGAATTCTGGTGCGTAGGCATTACTCGTAAAGGATTACGTCAGATTAAATTGAACGAGCAGCTTCAAGTTTGATGCTTGCACTTTAAGAGCAATAATGCCTGCCATGCCCTGATACAACTAAATAATTCAGTTTGCTGACAAGGATAATTTCATTTGGCCTGCAATATACCTAATATTGAAGCTTGATTGCTTTCAATGGATTGGTCACGAGCAGCAGAAGCTGAGGAGCGAAGGAAACCTTGACATTGCGTGTTCTCTGTCTCGATATGTGAACACTCAGAAATTTCGTATGCTTTTACCTGAGCATAAAAATAAAAATAAAAAAGGGAAGTGAAAAATGAAATAAAAATAGATAAATGCTCAAATGCGTAAGTAAAATATTATATAAAGCAATGTAAGAAATTTAAATTATAAAGTTTATTTTCAGCAACTGGAATGAATTAAGAAATCAAGTTGTAGAAATAAACGAAATTTTGTATACTTCTCGTGGAATACGCAGAGCAGAAAAATATTTGGTGCAAAGTTTATTATATTCTTCATCCATGAGTTGATGAACAGGTATTCGAACTACGAAAAATCATGCTACATAAAATAATGCAAATAATATATTCTTAGCTTCTATGTACAAAATATAAGAATATTTCTTGGTGTTTTCGCATTTATTTTTTAGAGAGCTCTATGAAGATTAAAAGACTGTGGAATAAGCTCCTTACAAAGTATTACTTAACTTTTGACTTTGCGCTAATGGAAAAGGCAAGTTTCAAAGAAATATTGTGCATTGCCACACGGAAGTACACACGTGGTGTACGTTCCGCATACAGTCCATATGAAATGAAAATTTATTCTGCAACAAGTATTCTCCCATTTAATATGGCATTTACACTTCCACGGTTAACGTCAACGGGCAACTTTTCCTTTCTAAATAAATGCGGAGCTCTGAAAAAAGGCAGATTCTACGATTCTATACCCGGACGAAGACTGCGCAGCCCGATGTTCTTTCGATTCCCGTGAATTGGAGCGATCTGTCTCATCGCGCGTCTCAGCCTCACATCGGCCAACTCGGGTGTCCCTAGAAAATTGCGACACCGGACGCATTAAACGTGCATCACGTCCAGTAGACACACACCACGCAGCCCAACTCACGTCCAGTAGACACACAACAAGCAGCCCAACTCACGTCCAGTAGACACACCACGCAGCCCAACTCACGTCCAGTAGACACACACCACGCAGCCCAACGTCACTTATCGAAGCCGAAAAGACTTGCTCACTGCATCTTTAATTATAACATTTGTTCCTTGTTTCTGTTTTTAGTGCGAGTAATTGATATGAAAATGATTTTAATAACTTTATTTCTTCTGAAGTATGAAAATTACAAATTAGATCCGTCATATTTTCGCAATGAAAATTTAATTAACGGTGCTCTACTGATGAATATTAATTGCATTCAGTTAACATAAATTAGCTAGGTAAACACAAATAAAAATTTAAATGAACGGTAATTTTTTGCCCTACTATTTTGAATTTCTGCAAATATGCTGTTTGTGTTAAACTATACCGATTTCATAAACTAAGGGTAAGGTTATACTAGAAAAATGCTTGGTAAGAAAACTTTCTTCAAACATAAAATTATTTTCATTTTGTCACTAATGTTTGAGATTTTATTAGTACTTTGATGCATGTTCTCAAATACTGTAATGCTCACTTCAATTTTACGACGTAATTCTAATAGGAAATATTTAATGGAGCAATCTACGTCTCACACAATAAGGGGAAATAGGTTTGACATGTTAGATACTGTGAAGGCAATCTATTATTGTGAGCGAAATCAATCTTCTACTGAAAGAGTTCACATCGAGATCAAGTCGCTGCATTTCGGAAAGTTTGAGACTAGACGGTCATCTGTGAGACAATGCATCAAACCAATGGGGCAATTTAGATAACTCTTACCGTAGAAAACCCTTTTCTTACACATCATTGAAGCTGTTCGATTTCCCAAAAAAAGATAAAATTTTTTGATAAAATTTTTTCCAAACGTTCCGTGGAAAATGCTTTCATTTATAGCCTTAGGCAAGAAAAATTATCCATATTATTTAAATAACTATGAAAACAGTATATAATTAGTATACTATATAACAGTGTTGTATTGAAAAAGGGTACTTTCCAGTTCCAATTCCACATTTTGAGGGATCTGCTTTTTTATCTTGAGTTAGAGATGATGCTCGTAATAGATTGCTTTTCAATATCACAGGGAATTTTTCCGTCAAACCTGCTAAGAGCCAATGTTTCGCAGTCTTAATTTTGAACTTTATCAAAAAACACATGTATTCAAATTTATTGGTGTCTGAAGTATTATCCGTCAATAACATCGTATTTTTCAAATAACTTGTGCAGCATCTTTTTTTCTCAACTTTAATATAAATTGCAATTACGTTTTCGAAATGAAAGAAAACTAAACAATTTTGCTCTCTACTTTCACCAAAATGTAAATTCTTGCTATCGTAGGATATGAAGACACTGAAAATGTTTTCATATCCTACGATATGAAGACATTTGTGTTTTATCACAAATAAGTTTAATTACTACGAAATTTATTGATATGCTTCCTTAATCACAAACATGAACATGAAAGAATTTTTTAGCATTCTAACTCTCACGTCAAGTGTTGAGGGTGTTACTTATTTTGTGTAAAGAGTTGTTTATCAGCTGCAAAGAGTACTGCTTATCAACTGTAAAGAGTACTGCTTATCAACTGTAAAGAGTACTGCTTATCAACTGTAAAGAGTACTGCTTATCAACTGCAAAGAGTACTGCTTATCAACTGTAAAGAGTACTGCTTATCAACTGTAAAGAGTACTGCTTATCAACTGTAAAGAGTACTGCTTATCAACTGCAAAGAGTACTGCTTATCAACTGTAAAGAGTACTGCTTATCAACTGCAAAGAGTACTGCTTATCAACTGTAAAGAGTACTGCTTATCAACTGCAAAGAGTACTGCTTATCAACTGTAAAGAGTACTGCTTATCAACTGTAAAGAGTACTGCTTATGAACTGTAAAGAGTATTGCTTATCAACTGCAAAGAGTACTGCTTATCAAATGTAAAGAGTACTGCTTATCAACAGTAAAGAGTACTGCTTATCAACTGCAAAGAGTACTGCTTATCAAATGTAAAGAGTACTGCTTATCAACTGTAAAGAGTACTGCTAATCAACTGTAAAGAGTACTGCTTATCAACTGTAAAGAGTACTGCTTATCAACTGCAAAGAGTACTGCTTATCAAATGTAAAGAGTACTGCTTATCAACTGCAAAGAGTACTGCTTATCAACTGCAATGACTACTGCTTATCAACTGCAAAGAGTACTGCTTATCAACTGTAAACAGTACTACTTAATACTTATCAAGTATACTCAATAATTAGCATGAGGGATGCAACTAGGGAGCTTGTGTAAAAGTATGTTGGCTAAAAACGCAATTTTGAAAGCTCTTCAAGATTTTATGCCCATAATTTCGTCTACAAAGTTGATCTAGAACCTTCAGAGCCAACGCCTTGTCGTGGCTCGTTAACTTGACGAGAAGAGGTGGTTTTGTTACCAATTTATTTAGTTCATAAGATGACAGGTTCACGAAGAAGGTAAATGCCTCATGAACAAATACTACTGGCCTTGCCTTCTGGGAAAAATGTATGAAAATAACCTGGGGATATTTGCCAGATTTTACAAACAATGATTTTTTTATTGTGAATTACAGTCTAATTGGTTGTAAATATTGCTATGCTATTGCTATTGCTATACAAAAGATTGTATCATAGAAATTGGCTCTTATTTTCATGTTAGAATTAAAATGAGCACTTCTAACGATTGCAATGATTCAGATAGTCGTATTTTTGAATATCAGAGATTTTAATATTAGCTACCAATACTGAGATATTCATATCTACTGAATACGCCCACTAAATATATTACTCACTTGGAAATAAATGTAGATCCTCATTAGTTTACCAAATGATTGAATTTTTTAATGATTTTAAGCGCTAAATAAAATGAAGTAATGGTTCTATCCATCCGAAATCATTCATTTTCTTTGTAACAGTTCAAAATAGTGACGTGTTAAGTCGTGAAATAGAAAATAATGACGTGTTAACTGACCCCACATGTTAGTGTGTTAAGAATAGAAAGTAAATAGCAATGTTCTGGAATCAGAGTAACAGTCGAATCAAACTTCATCAATCACTTTAGTCAAAATGGCAACTGAAAATATAAATCTTGTGTTATTAACTTAGCATTGAAGGTTATTGCAAAAATAATAACAATATAATTAAAATAAACACGAGTTATACATTTTATGTACTTTTATTGCGAAAATTATAACAAAAAAGTGTTGTGCAATGATGATAATATGGTTTTCCATCCCCTCATCACACTTTTATCGAAAGATAATAGATTTTCATTCTAAGAACGAAAGGATTTCCGTTATCGTTGTTCTGAAAAGTTTCAAATAACAGCATCGAAATATTTGACAAAACAATTTGCAGTCAATCTAAAAGATGTCTACGAAAGATTTTTGAAGGTCCGATCCAATTCTTTATATTGGTGGATTCGTTGACTGGTCCGAAGCTGTTAAACTTCAATTAGAGCAGATCAAGCGGTGGACAAGGAGAGTTTCAGGTTCCAGAAAGAAAGATGAGGTGCCATTTCGACTTGGAAATGAACGCTGACTTCCCTTAAGACAGGGGTCGGTAAAGTGGTCGATATCGACCCCTGGGAGTCGAGGACAGAACTCAAGGAGTCGATAAATTTATGGGGGTCGGAAGGGGGTCGATTAAGGATATATATGGTTGAAGCTGGTTTTAGCCATGCGAATGCGATTCTAACAAAGCAGAGAAATAGACTAAACTTGGAAAACCGAGGTGATTTACGGTTAAAGCAAACCAATTTTAAACCAAATATCAATAGCCTTGCTGCCGCTCATCAAGCTCATCCATCTCATTAATATCTAGTTTATTGATAAATAGGTAAGTTAATGTATTTTTCATTATTCTTTTTTATAAAAAGCATATTGCGTATTTCCGTGGCAGCTAATTATTATTGTCAAGTAGCACATTTGTTTTATATAATTAAGTTCATATCAATTTTTCAACGATAAGTATTGTCAGATTTCGAAAGTCAAAATTCTCTATAAGTAGGTAAACTTTTATTCTTTTCTTTTTTACTTTATATCAGTGAAGATTGCCTCTTTCTCTTAATATATATCTTCAAACATTGTATATGGTCAACATAAGATTGGTTTGGTTTATAGCATTTCTCTTTATTTTTGGTCATCAAAAATGTCAATAATGGTTTAACTTTTTTTTCACCTATTTGTATGTGTGTGTGCATGGAGGGGGTCGATGTAAGTACAAATATCCTATGAAGGGGTCGACGGGTAAAAAAGTTTGCCGACCCCTGCCTTAAGAGAATTTGATTGCTTTCAAATAGCAGCGTGAATTCTGAATTATTGGGTGTAACCACTCAGCTTCGAGGAAGTGGACTCTGGTGTAGAGATAATATGTATCAACATAATCCTTCGGTGCTGCTGTGCTATGTCACAGCTAACTGAACTTTCCTTCTATACGAGACAGCCAATAGTTTAAATGATTCATCAATCCGATTTTGCTTCATTCCTTCTGCTAGAGAGCGCCGACGTATATGAAGTAGCCTGCAGAGACCAGGTCGAACAAAGAGATCTGCTAGTCTACAGACTTGACATCCCTGGATCGCATGATTCATTCGTCTGTTTTTCGTAGCCACGAGATCTTCTAGCGCATCTGTGTGTGTCTTTAGAAAACATCCTCATTTTCTTCTACCTACGCTGGAGGCTGGGCCTGCTAGTCCGGGTTTTATTAACTCAATTGAGGGCTCAATTTTCAAGAGTTCGGAAGGACATATTACTCGGATAATGCAAGACTTCATAATTTCAATTTTGAAATCTTTTCACTTTTGTTCTACAAATTCACGATTTTATAATACGATTAAGTTCTTGTATTTCTCCATACCATGCCTGTCACTTCTAACACCTTGGACTGGTAATTATTAAGAGACTTCGTAATACACCATCGCTGTGCTCAATTTTGGTAATAACCTAATGATCTTTTTCATGTAATGTGAAAATATGACGACACATATTTAATAATCTAAGCTCGTAATAGGGCAGGACATTTTTCTTTACTCACTGCTTCTGACAAACGTTTTTGCTATTTTGTAAATTCCTTTAAAACCTCCTTACGGTGAGATAAACTTATACACTGGAGTGATGAGGAGAATTATTTACAGGAGTATTTCCTGGTTTAGTACGTACTAGTTCACTGCTTACAATAACCATGGTCATTCTGAATGAATCACGGTAAAAATTTAAGAAAAGAATAGTGTATAACGTTATAAATGACAAATAAATGCCATATTTAGAAAAGTTTGAGGTGTGAGCGGCATAAATTTGACCTGTAGTCCAGGTGAGGATATAGAGCTCAATGAGGTTGACTATAACACTAACGGAACAAGTACAGTTTAGGAGCACATTTATACATACAAGCAGAGACTTGATCTTCAGTGTAGTTGCTTTATCGCGCTTCCTATACAAGGGTAAGAGTACTAAATATACAGTACAATAAATAAATTGTAACTGTCCCTTACTGTAATACGAGCAGCATAAAAATATCATCGACAGGTAGCTAAAATTTGTAGCTATCGCAATTATGAGAACACAGAAAACTTTAATTATTGAACGAGTGGTATGTTCCTTAAGGAATTCTTGTATAATGAGTTAAATAAACACCACTCAAGGAGAGAAGAGTGTGTCTGTGCTTGGATTCATATTTCACTGACGTTCCAGTAATATGTTGTTTGAGTCATGGTAGATACGTTCGCAGCGATCGTGGCTGATATGCTTGAACACATTTAAATGATTCTGCTACAATAGAACGCTTTCGTGAGCTCTCTTACCCGATAAATAATTTTACAATAATAATAACAATTACCATCAAGATTATGCAAAAAGAAATGATAGTTTAAATCGACTGATGATCTAATTGCAACTGTGCTTGTGATAATATTTTTGCCTAAAGCTTGGTGCCATGTCAAGTGAAAATGAACACAGCACATAAAAGAAAAATAACTTATTGTAGATTAAATGAAGGATTTTTTCTTACATAAATTTTGAAAGTGATAGTGCATCAGATACGTGTAAGTGGAAACTAAATTATTTTATTTATACAAAAAGTTACAAATGCTGGTGCTTGGAATTTTAGTGATAGAGGCAAAATTCAGGTCAATTGAGGAATTTGAATATATATACATATATATGTATATATATCATGGATATACATATATATATATGTATACATATATACATATATACATATATATATGTATACATATACATATACATATATATATATATATATATATATATATATATATGTATCGTTCCATCCTTCCATAGATTGTTGCTAAACTTGATATGAACTTTGATGTGCCGCAGATCTAAACTCATAGTTTTAATGCAATACTTTCTTCAGGTTTCGGTTTGAAACCTCGATGAGAGTCTCCGTAATCATGCCGTCAATAATTATTCGAAGTCAGAAAAATATGACACATAAATCACAGCGGCGAAAATTTATGGTCCTTAATCATGGCTATTTTCAAACTCAAAATTTACTCGAACTGAGGAAAACGGATAATTAATATTTTTATTATCCATTATAAACGATAATGTGCAAGGTTGCACAAAAGTATTTGGAGCATTATAAAATTTCCAAGGTTTGTACGGTCGTTGTTTATTTAGG
>VCRD01000180.1:192471-250989 GCA_006783055.1 Trinorchestia longiramus
GAAGTTAACAATCAGATCATTAAATTTACTATTAGTACTTTAAAAATTTAGAAAAACTTAGAATTAATAATGAACAAAGTTGAATACATGAACAATCTTCACTTAAACTAACAGACAGTTCGGGAAGGAACAAAAACAGAGGGCATTGTATTCAGCCCGCCACAATTACACAGGATTAAACTTCTAACCAACTAACGATCTATTTATGTCTCGATGCTTATCTGCTAAATTTATGCATTTATATCTTTATTTTCCTACACACTATTCATACATCTATCCTTAACTACATATGCTGAACTGACGAGAAAATACACTTGCTTTATTTAAGAATAAACACATATTACAAATCTGTTAATAATGTATCGAAAGTTTCTCATTATGCTAAACTCTTTAGTTTCTCACCAATTGCAGGGCAGAAGGATAGCACAATCAAAGTGAAAACGAGGGCTACTAATCGAAAGAACGAAAAAAAAAGAATTTGCGAGAAAGAAAGTCAGATCCATTCACTGACATTAATGGTCGTGTGCTCGATGTGAAGTTACCATATACGTATATGCATCGCATCGTAATTCACCTTGCTAATCTAGTTTCTGCAATCAATGGTTGCATGGTTGATGCAAAGTAACCCAACACAGCCACACTGCAACCGACTTGCTATGAGCCGCAGGTCTTCTGAGCTGAGCATGCACCAGGGCTCAGTTGGGGGTTTGCGAGATTGCAATAGAGGCAAAACTCTGAAAGCATGCGTACAACTTTGCTGCAAACTTGTTCCAGCGTCTTGCATACTCAATTTGCTGTTGTGTTTTCTCTTCAAATGCTCTTCATGGAGAAAATCAGAGGAATGAAGAGTTCCTTACGAGCGTTTTATAAAGGCTCCAAGTTCTATTAAATTTCGTACTTAAGTGCTGCTCATGAATACAGTGTCGGCGATATAAGATATTGCTGACGAAAAGCATACGGAAGTTAAGGACGATGAATATTTTAATTTGTTTTATGGTAATTCAATATAGTGATGTGCATTGAAACAAAACTGCGAAATGAGAAAACTCAAACACGTTGATTTTATGGGATTTGAAATCTTCGTTTTCCTTCATTTTGAAG
The DNA here is from genome assembly GCA_006783055.1 of Trinorchestia longiramus. NCBI lineage: Eukaryota > Metazoa > Arthropoda > Malacostraca > Amphipoda > Talitridae > Trinorchestia > Trinorchestia longiramus. The sequence goes on from VCRD01000180.1 coordinate 193,573, forward strand.
CGCTGACTTTGTTTTTTCCCAATATCAAGAAATTGGTGTTAATTTCTGCATTAGTTATTATGAAGCGCTGTTTAGGAGAATTACAGACTATGAATTTAGAGTTCTTCATATTGAACGCATTATGTTTCAGCCTGTAGCTCAACACATGTTGTTAAGAACTAAAATTTAATTTAATAATAGTATTACTTTTCTCAGCGTGTCATTTTGAAAACATCAAGTATATTGTTCTTGATTTTTTTGATAAAATTGATCTTTTTTTACCGTCACCATTAGTATCCACGCTCTCAGTGTTTAGCATGTTATGCAGTTTTTCATCTTGTAGTTTTTCCATAATTTGCTTGCTAAGAAGGACTCGAAATATGCACAAGGTCATCAAATAAATTCACTTTTCAATTAAAATACAACCATAAAGTTTGTCCTAAAAACAGCTTGTACATGAAAAATATTTTGCCCTTCTACCTCTTCAGATTTAAAATAAGATGATGTGGAAATCTTACAGCGAGGCACTTAGAACATTTAAACTGTACATCACTTGCTATGAAGTACTAAGTTTGTTCTCAAAATGCTCTATTTTCTAGTCATGTTCATTCTCCCTAAATGACAAAACTAGCTTCAATGTTTTAGTGTTGACTTTTGACAATCACTGAGAACCGAAAGTTTTAGATAGAAATACCTCAATTGAAAAGTAGTGAAGGATTTCATTGGACAGCGGATGACGATTGAACGCACATAACAATTTTGATTTGGCTTTTCTATGAAATAAAACCTGCTGGGCAAATTTTAATTTACAGGCTTCTAATACCTTACTTACGCATTGTATGGACCTTGGCGGATTAGCAGGCAGAAAGATTTAAATCTATATACTCGTATATATGAAGTTCTGGCTTAATAGTGTTGTTGTACAGTTATCTGAAGCATGAGTTTAATCAATAACAGAACAATTTTAAACGATATTAAAGTAAACTGTAGAAGGAATAAAAATATTTTCATTACGGGGTACACGAGACATGAAATATTGACGCATGGGAAATTCGACGACAAGAATAAATAAAGTTGGCTTCTTAACAGAGAATCATTCACAAGTTCATAAGCACAAATTGTTGATTTTTAAACATAGTTTATAATAGAAAGCAATGAAATCCGTTGGTCGCCCACACTCGAGCTACGTAATAACATGAAACTCTATGCAAATGTCCACTGCTCGCTGTCGCAACATTTGAAAGGCCTGCTGTATGCTTGCCAATGCAATTATGGTCATTGATTACCTTATTCGGGAGGGATTGATTTCACCTCTGTTAGACGATGCTGATGCTTAATTAGTCGTGATGTTGATTGCACTTCATACTTGATTACGAATGATGCTTGACTGCACTTAATACGTCTTGAAATTTCAGGATGAATACTTTTCATATTTATTTAATGTTGGTGATAACTTTTTACTGATGCTGTCCAGCAGTTGGAGTGAAAGTACTGCTGGTGCGTTTGTAGTTGCTGTTTTTTTAATTATATTTGTACATTTTGATTTGCTGTTAAAAGGAGCGTTCCAAGCAAGGAATGAAGACTCTTAATGTTTTACATTTGTTTGAGTATATTGGGATTTTTGATTAGCATAACTAGTGTTAAATTGTCGCTAGTATTCAATAACTATATATTCTTACGTCATACACGTATTGAGTCTGGTTTGCTACTGATGCTTTGTTCGTACTTTTAGGCGATAATGGTACATGTATGAATTGTTATTTAAAATGATTACTAACGTATTCTCACAACTAACTACAGTTTATGCGTGTTAATTTTTTTGGCACATGTTTAGGTATGCGTAATCACGGCAGATGTTCAACGGTAGTTGACCTTTAATTGTTGCTGATTGGACTGCATTTAATTATACGGCAGTCAAAAGTTACATTTATCCTATCGAACAATACGACCACTCCCTTGTGTGTTTCACACATGAGATTCTAATCGATTTTAAAACACATTTCTAGGTGCTATGAGCCCCTTGATGTGCAAATAAGTCCTGCATGCAATGATGCTTTATTGAATGCGCAACACTACACAGCTGGCCGTGTCTAAGCTCCATCGCTTGATTTTAAAGCGTGATAACGACCTCGGCGCAGCAAGCGACCTGTTAGCAGCTGCATGGGGGCTCCAGCTCCGTCGCTTCAGAATTCCATTAAAGGAATTCTCGTACATACGGAATTTTTAATCGCTCTGCTGGACCTCTGAACAATGTTAAAGTTTCCTTAGCTTCCAAAAACAAGAAATGCATCTTTCGATTTCATGATGTCCTACGATTTGAAGTCACCTGTTTTCAAATTTTGTTTCTGATATCAAAGGAGATATCGACTATTCCTGATTACTGTTGACGATTACTGATGCTGAAGAGCGATCTATGATGGTTTCGTGTGATATTTAAGAGATTCATTTGGAATTACCAGTTATGTATCAGTGCTTAAATTGGTAATAGCTGTTCGGCTTAAGCATTCGCATTTGTTTGATCACTGCCGTCCTTTCGTTACAGTTACTGTTCGACTATTCTTCATTCGTTACTGGTATTGAAGTTTGATGGTGAAGGCTGACGTTTCGTTACTGGTATTGAAATTTGATGGTGAAGGCTGACTTTCAATTTCTGTCGAACATTTATTTATTGTTAAAATTTGAACGTGATGCAGGATTAATAGGGACGTAAGATTTGAGGCATCAACGTGAAATAAAAATAACGTCCAATTTTTTCTAATAAAGCTGCAAATTGTATTGATTAAAGTAATGTTTCATGTTATTGTTTACCTCTGTTTGAATGAATAATTTTATCTCTTTTCTTGTGAATTATAAAACGTTGTTCACCACATTTAGTGCAATCCACCCCTATGTTCATCCAATCTCGAGTTCGCATCATGTAGTCCAATGACTTTGATTGATGTCCGCCCAAGTGCGAGAACTGCGTGTGTGCACACTGCCATAGGAATTAGCTTTTTTAAAACTGACCACACGGCGCTCTAAGGCCTGTAAAGTAAGGCCATTATCATGCCCAACTACCACAGATGATGAGCTTGCCGCGCGTCAACAACAGAGCTGGGGTAGCGCTCGTAGCTGCCGTCTGTGTTGAGAACTTCCAGAGCTTTCCTAACTTTAGGCTGATTTATTGCTCGGCATCGTGAATTTGTTTCCTAGTTTCGCAGTGAACTTGTTTTCTCATTTATGTGTGCGCGTTATGCATGATTATGTTAGAAAGCGGGCACTCAAATCACGGATTAGCTTACACCAAGCACTCTACTTTTCTTCGTTAGGACTTGCGAGAATGATATAACCCTTAAACGCCTGACTGTACTTCTAGGCATCGTTATCAACTGTCGTGTTCACAGTAAACAAAGTTGATTTTGCACACCTTGACTAGATAGGTGGCGAGGAGTACAAAAGGTCGTTTTCACAAGAAGCAAAGTTTTCTTGGCTTGTTATGAAGACCACGGATGGGAGACTAACCGTCAGTCGGTAAAGAGTTAATTTCAATTACTCCCCACATTTTCTGGACGTTACCAGGTTTCGATTTATGGCTCGTCTTGTAACCTGCCGGTGATGCTACCTTACCGAAAAGTAATTTTTCATGGCATTTAAACTTTTACGTAAATACGAAACTTAGCCCGGGAAGAGTTCCTGTACAGTCATTGGACCTACTTCAATTAGAATTTGAGCAGAGTGCTTGAAATATGTATGTCTGATGCTAATCTGTGTTTTGCTGCTTGAAAGTATAAAATTTGTACAGTTCATTCTTTGTGCAGAGTATGTTTAGGCTGTTATACGTTAGGTACAATCGAATATAATAGGTGATCATACTCGAGTACTTCGTTCTGTTGAAAAACAAAATCAATCAAAACAAATTAAAAATCTCCCGAAGAATTACTTTGCTCTTCTATCGTTAGAGTAGAAGCGTTGCAATTACATCAAAAGTTTTGATAAACTTTTCAAAATTTACGGGATTGAGGTTCACAGAATGGAAAAGGCTTTCAGTTCTCAGAGACCAAAGTCTCCGTCAGTTTTTGCACAAATTTGACTGAAAATTCAGAAGAGATTTCAAAGCCGGATCGGAAACTCTTTCTCGGTAGCTCGATCGAAAAGGAAATTGCTTTTTTTAAATTCCAGTCGCTGGAATTTGGCCCTGCATGTTTACCATTGTAGTAGTCTTGCTGGCAATGGCAACATGCATTTCATTTCTTCAATCAGTTACTGTGTTTGGAAAGATGTTCAATGTAATTATTCAATAATCCATCGAGTTATGAAATTTCAACAGTGTTTGAAATCGCTACTTCGTTTTGATAATTATATGTACATATAATATGGAAAATTTCTTCATAAGTTACCAAAAATTGATTTAGCTGTCTGAAGAGCCTGATACAAATTTAGAGTAAGTCTTTTTGTAAATTAAAAGCTGTTAAATCACAGTTTGTGACTTCATTCGGCACTCTAAACGTCATGAATTTATTTTCTTATGGGCCGGCATGTTGAAGATCTGGACGCAGAACCTAAAAATGGAAAACTTAAAATTTTTAGGTCGAGAGACGACAGAACTGGAAAGATATTATTTATAAGATAACTTACTAAATAACTTAAAGACAAAATGTTAGTTCTGTGCAAGTTAAAGAATGACTTGTAGTATTAGAGAACTCAATAAATAAACTGTAATATTCATGAATCCAAATCCTGAATGCTTCACTATGTAAATAAGTGTGATGTTGCATTATTGTGAAGTCCTTGCAGCGACTTTGGCTGAGTGAAAGTCCATCGTTTGAAGAACGAAATGCATCTGTTAGAGATCTGCTGCATGTCAGTGGCATACAAAGGAAAAATAGATTTCCTTGTATTTGTTTTCTATAACTTGGGTTGTGATTAGTTGTACATAATAATTCGCACATTTGTAGGAATCGAAATCGAAGATTTGATTGAAATGAGAATTGATAGCTTATTTCAAAGAGTGACATATTTCCAACTTTAAAAAGCAGTCACAATATATATTGCCTAAAAATACCCTGATGTTCAGTCATCTAATTAATGAGGCGAAAGTATTAGAAAATAAAATGAAACTCTGAATCAGGTTCGACTAGAGGTGAGTCTCTCACAGCGTTAGCGAAGTAGGATATTAAAAAAAAATTGGGACAAATGAACTTTGATAAGTGCTGAAAAGTGGGTTGTATCAAACGTTATTTTATTCGAGTAAGACCTCTACGTACAGTCTTCTAACTTGAATGATACTTTTATCTTGAACTCCATCTAACTCAAAGGTAAAAAATTCCATGCATTTTTATAGACGCAGTGCCACTCGTTGAATGTGGAACGTGAGTGGGAACTATAAGTAGTGGAGTTAACTGCAGTCAGCTTGAGTAGCGAAGAAAAGAAGCTTTCCGTGGCAAGTATTGCGGAGCGACACAAGTCTGGAGTGACCCTGATCTTTATGTTGTGCAGTCAAGAGAACAGAATTTCGTGTCTCAATCACCGGATCAAGTTTTGTTGCCGACAATTACGACTCGAGGAGGGAAGTGTTGTTTCACTCAGAGGGCCTTTTGGATTCATTTTGTGCCGAGGGAAAACTTCGGTTGCTTGTTAGACTTTTACCTTCCTCAAACTTCAATGTCCCTGGAGCGCAAGAATTTCTGCTGAATTTACTTCTAGTTTTAAGATTTCATTTTTTCCTTGGATACAGTTACATCAATTATTTTTTCTTTGTTCTTTCAATTATTTCGTTCATCATATACAAGCTTAGAACTGTTGACAATTCGATGCGCTGTATACAAATATTTTACAATTTATTTTGCATGACCGTTATAATTTCCTTCATTAAACAGTTGAGGACTAGTGAAGTCAGTATTTTTAGTCAATATCAAGTGAATCATTCCTGACCAGTCATTCCTTGTTTTAACTTGTCAATAGCATCCATTGTTCTCTCTGAATATGTAGTACATATTAAAAGATGTTGGTTGAGTTTGTTCAACATAGGTGCTAAAGTGCTCTTCATTCATATTACGAGTGATTCTATTCTTGGTGAACTGCGTAAATATTGAGCTCTGAGGGTAATTACTTAACGGGTAATTACATAACGTTACTTTGTATCCGCCTACGGATATCTTAATATCCGTAGGCGAAAAAAAACACCACGCCACGTGTATTACGCTTTCTAGGCTTCCAAGTCTGGCCTGAAATAAAAGTACAGAAAAATATGAAGCGATCGCTCCTTTCATAAAATGCGTGCATACGAGTGTATACGAAAACTATACGGTATGACCCTAGGATTGATCTAATTAAAATATCCATAGCATCAATGTATTCCAGAAGGCGTCCGTACGTATGGGCATCGCTCAATACCTAACTTTATGTTATATTACGCTAGTACACCCCCACTTGAAAATTCATGTGTTTTTCACTGAATGTTTTTGTTTTATTTTTTTAGTGGACGCAGGCTTTTAAGAAGGAGTTTCCGTATTGAAGGAGGAGCATTCGGTATCCACAATACAATGCTTACAGTTCATATGTATGTATACCCGATCGAATTTCCTCCTATGTAAATCCTTCAGAGCGTGACAGAGAGACGGACCAAGCAAGCAAGCAAGCAAGCAACAAACTGTGTATTATTATACAAGTGTACCCAGCCGTCAAAAATGACGGCAGAGATTTTGTGATAATACCCGTGCCATCAAAAATGATGACAAATACTGTTGGAAAGAAATTAAATAAAATAACATATAAGAACACAATGCAATAAATTTAGTTTTATCTAGATTTACAAAGAACAAACGTTTTAATTGAGTATTTCTTTAATGAAAACATTCCTAGTGAAAACTAAGACACTTAGTTTTCTACTGCTGCAATTGACTCAGCAATTCGTGTCATATTCGTGTACAATGTACTCGAATCATAGGGCAATACCCCGCCCAACTCCCTATCCACGATACGGACTCGAGTATGTAAGGCTCTGGATCTCTATTTTTTTTTAAAGTGACACGAAACATATAAATAAATAAATATATAAATAAATAAATATATGAATAAATAAGTATATAAACACACGAAGGTCATTCTTAGTATTAGATTAGATAGTGGAATTGCAACATGGAAATTACAGCGACTTGTGTGCTTGTAATTTCTACTGGTTTCAAAATACCTCATGAGAATAATTTTACCTTGGTTCTACATAGGCTCGTGTGACTATACACCGAGTGAAATTCCAGCAGGAATACCAATTCATTTTTTCAAGAAATTAGTCCATCTATATATATATATATATATATATATATATATATATATATATATATATATATATATATATATATATAGATGGACTAATATATTGTGTCATGATCCCCCTCGGACTTCATGGAAAATGATTGGTCAGAGTAGTTGACGGTTTTCGTTAGAGTTCGAAGTAGGGCTGATACCGTGGATATAAATATGTTTCACAAATAGGTTGCTCTTGATTAAAGTACTTCCGTTTCACTAGAATATACTGTAGGTGCCAGAGGATAGTGAGATTAAATTAATTTTCTGCAATATATCTATCAGAGTTCCAGCATCTAAAACGGAAGACGGAGTTTTTTATAAGTGTGGCTACGTGGCTGCATCTGAAGAAAGTGCCGAGGGACACGACTAATGGAACAACTTAAATAACCATTAATACCTTTAAATGAGAGTAGTCAGCGAAACTCAGCAGTGAGGGATGGCCTGTCCAAAGGTAAAATTGAACTGCCAGTAACTAGAATTAGTTACGAGTATCGACAGTCCAGTATTATGACTTTAATTGTAGCAGTTGATGCGCAGCTGAGAAAACAGTTTACAGCCATGCATTAAATACCAAGATGTGCACTGGCATCTAATGCATAGGTGAGAAACAACGATGAGGTACATCGAGTACAGTGGCTTTAATTACTTATGAGGGGCTAGTTATTATTTATTGCCTTCTGGTTTCCGCACGTTTAGTGATTAAATAACGATATTGCTATCGGGATAAAATTGGTTAATCAATAAATTTCGTTCCATGTGCCAGAAAGAAAATGTCTGAACTGAATTCAGTTGATATATTCTGTGAACAGTTTGCTATTGCACTGCTAATATAAATACGAGTACGAGTATGTCTTTCACATCTGAAGAATTTGTTTTGTGGAAACGGATTGCGGAAATTCAAAAAAGGTTCACTTGTCATAAAATAAAATGCAGATACTGACAAAATGCAAGATTTTCTACGTGATAAATATTCCTCGAACTTTACTTGATTCCATCAATCGAACGCTTTATATTTTATGTTTTTTTCATGAACGAATTCCAACAGTAATTAATATTTTCCTTATAAACTCCTCGAGGTAAAAAATCTATCGAATTTAATGGGAAGCCTTTACTTTGACATCAGCTGGTTCTTCATCCAGAGAAATATTTCTATTCTTTTTACTCCATGAATATTCTTGTCTTGTTCACTATTGGATCCTCACATTAATAAAAAACAGTTTCCTTCACGAGAGTTTACATATTTCAAAAAGTATACTTTGACATTGCCTTTTCAAACTTGTAAAATTTATTATATACCAATTTTAATTAACAGTGGCGTCTCTGTTTTGTCCAGGATCGTTTGAAAGTTATGTTTTTTGAAAATACATCGTTTTCAAAGTATACTATGAAAATTGAGTTTAAACTTTCGACTAGGCTTTTATTTTGAGCTTTGCATGCTTGTATTATGCTAAAGTTATTTTTAACTTTCCGTGTTCTCTTTGATTTAAACTTTGTAGTTGTCCAATTATTTCGAGCTCTATTTCTGCGAAAATTCATGTCCGATAATTAAATATTGTCATTGTCTCTATTACGAGTGTCACATGAGGATTTATTAATTTTTAAATAATCCTAATGATTATATATATATATATAATCATTAGGATAATATATATATATATATTATATATATATATATATATATATTGACTATATATATATATATATATTGAGATAATTCTTATCATGACTTTATTTTTAAATGTGAATTTGTTGATGATATGCCTCAGGGTTTAAATTAGTTTTTTTTTGGGTGTAAAAACGAGACTGAAAGTACAGAACAATTTGCCAATTATTCGAACACCTCTTGCCAATTATCTTAATCTCTATCTTTATTTCAGATTATCCTAAATAATCTTAGCCATTAGAGATTGCTCTTTATGTTTCCAAAAATGTAAACGGTGCTGAGATTTTCAGATTTTCGTTTTAAGGTAGAAAGCCACTATCAGAATTATTAAAGCGATGAAAGAATTAAAACCACTATCTGAATTATTAAAGTGACGAAAGAATCAAAACCACTATCTGAATTATTAAAGCGATGAAAGAATTAAAACCACTATCTGAATTATTAAAGCGATGAAAGAATTAAAACCATTATCTGAATTATTAAAGCGATGAAAGAATTATTTAAACAGTGGTGGTCAATTAAAATATTATGCAAATCTAACGTATCTAATTAACTGGTAACCTCAAAACGAATTTCTGAAAACCCCTGAGCCTATACATTTAAAAAAAAAATTAGGATCACCTTAATACAGGGTGTCTCAAAAAAATGTACTCACCCTTTAACCGTTGCTAACATGGTGTCTTCTCTGTGTTGCAGGTGTGAGGTTCGAACCTTTGCGAACATGATTCTTTAATCACATTTAATCATGTTCGCAAAGGTTCGAACCACACACCTGCAACACAAAGAAGACAGCATGTTAGCAACGTTTAAAGGGTGAGTACATTTTTTTGAGACACCCTGTAGATACAAGATTAAGCAAAATGGTAAAGGTTTTTGTTCCCAGCGGGTGTCATGTCCCCCGTGTCAATAGTTTTGTTTGGTTTATAACAACTCAGTGTAAGTTGAATTTTCAAAACAAGGTTGTCAAATTAATACAGATAAAAGATAAACGTTCCCAAATGGCTGCTCCAAACTTTAATACCATGTCCAACATTGCCGCAATAAAACATTTGAATGTTCTTCGTAAAGCTGTTTCAAAGTCTGAAAAATAAACTTTGAATTTTTCACAGCATTCACAAAATATTCATGGTAAAAATGTCAGTTTGATGAGCCACGTCAACCGAAATCACCGTAAAAGAATAAAATTCGTAGATAACTTCATACTTTCGAATCATCAATGCACTGCATTTAAGCTCGGTTCATGATTAATTGCGTGTTAAAAATAATATGAGGAACTAATTTCATGTACTTCCAAGTAGAAAACCACAGACAAAAAATTTCACGGCAGTGAAGAGCGCTGCTCAGTGAGCCTGAAGAACCAAATTTTTCACTTGGGTAGCGATAACAAGTGAGCAGTTATTCTAGGTTGTATGTGTGTTCTGTAGAGAACATTTGTTCAGGGGCAGGCCAACTCATTTCCCCGTTAGAAACAGCCTTGAGTTGTGGAATGTTAGTTGCCTCTTGTGGCTCGTTGATCCTCGACAACGAAAGTATGAAGGTAAACCCTCAATTTTTTATGAAAATCTTGAAAGAAAGCGTAATGCGCTGAATCACAAAATGATTGAAATCATTACGTATTTATTCAATGCTGTGTGAGCTCACACGTTTAATTTAGCACACGGGTAGTGCAAAAAGCATTCTAGTGAGTTTACGATCAATACTACCCAATGCTGTCTGCAGTCTGCTTCATCTTAGCCAATGATTTCTTGACTGAATTCTCCTCAATTGCAGCCACTTTGAAGCAAATACTTTTTGTTTTATCATTAAATTTTCATGAAGATGAAGTGTGTCGTCGCTGCCGCTCAGTGACAGTTCGTTTAGGGACTACAGTTCTGGAAAGAGAAGGTCATTTTTGAAGTACGATTACTATAACAGGTTCATATTACGTAATATTACTTACCCACAGCATTTATTTTCGTGCCCTAAATAACTTTGGAGTTGTAGAAGACATCTGTGGTATTACTTTATGGGACGCAGTGGAGAAGAAAAACGGACTTCTGCATTATTTTGATATTATAGTTCTTTTATATACGATGTTTTAATATTTTGTCATTTTTTATCATTTTTACCTAGACAATGGCAGCATTTTGCTGGTTATCAAAACAAAGATTGTATTATAAACTTTTCTTTTAGATTTTTTTTGCTTTTTCTCATGGCATTGCTGCAAAGTCTTACAGCGCTTTGTTTGCACTATACAAAAGCTGAGGAGAGCCTCGCTGGATCAGGCCCGCTTAGAAACGGTATTGATTTGCATGGGCAACAAGGAGTGCATTTCATAAGGCAGTCCTTATTGCCGTCGTAAGAACGCATTAACTGTGAATATTTGAACTGCGAGAAGCCAGGAGTGAATGTTCATATTTTTGTTCGAGTTATGGTACTTTTCAGCTCTGTACAGTTCTGATATGAGGAAGTAAAGAATTTTCTTCAAAATCTTCGGTAAGAAACTGAGGAACTGAACTGATACAAAAATTAAAATTCTGGGTATGATTTATTATTCTTATAGTGTTTAAGCAGTACAATTCTTGAATGATATAAATAATGGATCAAAACTATGAGTATTTTAATCTTTTAACAGATTGTTCTTTTACTCAACAGTGAGAAGCGTTAAGACTGATGTGAAATACAAATGAGATGCGAGAACAATTTTATTAGATATTCTAATCAACACAGTTAATATTTTTATCTCTATATTTGATCAAATTTCAAGTTAATGAAATTCTTTCAAAAATGATCAATTGTCATAACTGTTCATAATTTTATGCAAACATTTGATTGTTTGCCTTGGAAATACTGATGAAAAAAAGTAATTGCTTCGCTCTCAGGCGCAAAGGAACCAGGCACAGTGTCGTGTACCATGTAGTGTACTTGCCTTCACGCATAGCATTAAAGCCCTCCGTAATATCGAGTATCGCGTGGCTTTGCTCAAAGGGATAATTTTCGATGACACTCAGCAAATTACGAGCATCAAACGAACGAATACGACCAATCGGATTTATTTCCTAGTTCAGGTAATTGTAGCTGGGGAAGAATTTTTGCTGCGAAAATTTAGGCCCGTAGCATCAATATATCTTGCTAGCTTTGCAGTGCTGTGCGATGATACTGGCTAGATATTTTACTGCAGCGTCATCAAACTGAACGACCAATACTTTTTTTGAGTTATGTGCAATTTACATTCGAGTTAGGCTGCAAAAACTGAGCTGTCAGTTGTCCTCTTCCTGAGGCAAAATCAAATAAAAACTTTAGTTGACATTGATAACCGTCATGCCAGGCGCTCTACTGCACCATGGATTATATAAAATAATGTGCGATCTTCTGCCTTCATCAATATTTATATGTGTGTCGCTTATTTAAGGTATTACAGTATCAAAATAATTAAAACAAAACACTAAAGAACTCATACACGTATAGCCAGACACACACAAGGCCAAAATTAAGAGGAACACGTTTCAATTCGGTTAAAAATTATTCGTTCTTCAGCGAAAGTGAAAGCGACAATATATTAAGCTATAGAGCGTATACTCTTTTGCGTGCTGTAGTGAATGTTCATGTACGCTGAAATAAGGGTTTACTGGTTAGCTGTGAATTACTTTGTCTCCGTGAAGTAGTCAGAATTTTTTTATTTACGACAGCCAATACGAAGCTTGATACGTGTGTTTGTTTACAGGCAGAGGAAAAAAATTATTGCAGTGATATTTGTATCCAAGTCATTTTAATTTAGCGGTATTTTATAACAACACCTTTACTTCTTGACCAGACACAACTTAGAAAAATAGTCTATATTGACTTTGAACTATCAATGTACACATAACGTGTTTATATGGTATGAGAATGTTGTGTCCCTGGAACTGACTCTTTACCATGTTCAATTAGCAAAAATTAGAACATAATGTATTTGCCTCCTTATTTCGTGCGCGGTGATGGTAGATTATTTCATACTGATAAGAAAGGGATCACTAATGCTTCAAGAACGGTTGGATGTTGTCAGTCAATTAGCTATCGAGGAACGGACTTGCATTGAAGGACCTCAGACGATGTTTCTTAAATAACAAACCCCGACATAAACACAATATTCATTAAATTATAAACTTAGTGTCGATCAGTTTAAATATTGCTCTGAGAAAATTTGCATGAAGTTTAAACAGTTTCCCATGAGTTTAAGTCACGAAATAGGATCCTATTCCATTACTTAAACAAGAACTCATTCATTTATAAATTGTGCAAGAGGAAATTTGTTGCTCCGACGCTGTTCCAATACACATAATGGTTTAGTTATATTGAAACTCTTCAATTGTCCTGGTCAGTACTGACTACTAATTGTTCATACCAGCCTACCAGTTTCATGTTGTTGTTTCTTTATTTCATATCGATAGTTCATAATTGTGGAAGTCAATGGTTTATATATTTTCTCTAGTTGATTTGGTATCTTGTTAACTAATTGCACTTGGGCTCTGTTGCTAAAATTTCTAACGTAGAACGTGAAATAAAGAACACGTGAGATCTGTGTTGGTTCTCTGAAATATTTTTCTCCTTCAATAGGCAAAGAACGACACAGTAGGGTGGAAAAATATATTATTTTATCCGTATAAACAGCCATAAGAGAATATCTAAACATTAATTTATTCCAAACTAAGAGAACATTCACACATAGATTTTTCAACATTCAATACTTTAATTTACATAAATGAAATGTGGTCCAGTTTTAAATTATAAAAACATTGACAAAAACCACTGTGACTAATTTATATCCCTCTCACTTCTGAGTACATATTTTCAGACTTAAAAATCCACTTGGCTGGAGTGATGTTTGAAAAATGTGTTTTGACGTAAGGAAGTTCTACCATCTTCTATTTAGGTAGAAAAATACAAAACGTTTCTAGCAGGTGGGCCTCCAAATTTCATTACGCAGTTTGTCTCACTCATAAGCTAACCAAAAATTTATGGTTTTCGAAAGGGATGGAAAAGATGACTCGAAATGACACTAATTCACGCTGAATAATAAATTATAAAAAAATGTGTACAAAAATAAATGTGTATCATTTGAATTTACTTTTCCTAAGTAGAGACCGAACGCAGAAGTGAGTGTACTCTGATTTTCTTTATCTCAACTTGACATTCACATATTTTCGGTCCCGTACGTGAGAGACTTGTTTATTTTATCCGCTCGGCGACAGCGGTGCTTGCTCGGCTCAGCTCCCCCGCAGATGTCGTCTTTTTTGTTCGGTGGAAGATAGCGACCGACGCATGCTGTCTCCGTGGCAGCGTCGTATCGTTCTTCTTTCATCTCGTCTGGTATGTAGCACTAGAGTTTTCTTCTGGTCTAGTACGTAACATTACAGTATTCATCGGGTTTTAGTACGCAGCAAATTCCTGTCGGAGGCTCCTCCACAACCACTAGTACTCTCTTGCAGCGCATTTACTGAAGTCTCTAAGCAAGATTCTTGGATGGTGTTTGACAAAAAATGAAGTGAACATGTTATTTCTTGAGACGCTTGATGAAGAACGAACATGTTTCTCTGAAAACGCTTAACGATTGATTTACGATTTAGTTGGTTAAGATTGATCGTAAAATCTTTACTTCAAATGATACACAAGTGGTTTTTTCAACGTTTTGTTAATTATTCATCGGGCTTCTGAACGTACTTGTGGTGCCTTGCTTATGTCTCGAGATTTATTGATTTTAGTTTAGGGAAGGGAAGAGACAGAAATCCAGTGATCACATTGCTTCATATCTTAGTCGTTTCTTGATAATTCGGGATATACCTTCCATGAGCATGGTTGAGCTGCCACCCTGCCTAAATTTATTTTAAAATAAAATTAGCTCTATGACCGACACTCTCAACCAAGGCCATATTGCCTGATAGTTGGTACAAAGAGCACGTAATTATGGAAAGTTGTTCTATTGAACAGGTCTGTTATTGGAAAAACATCTCTAATCTGCATTTATTGAATCACAAAAATCTACACCCTCATTTCTTTCCCTGTAAAAGAACAATATACAGCAGCCACAAAGAAGTAGTCTGATCCGTGCAGATGGCATTCACAGTACATATATAATGGATCTGCATGGGAAAACCATTCGAAGCTTACGTTTTATACACTGAGCTGATCGCGTTCTAATATGACCTCAATGCATATTCTGCTAAACTGGACTAAGCTAGGTTGTTTCCTAAGATAAAAATACATAAGAAATGAGCGAAAAACCGTGTCCATCATGTTCCTCTGATCATGTACCACTGGATCTAAAGTGATCACCATCTTAACTTTACGATATTCGAAACAAGAGTTGAAACGTAAGACTTGACAGTTTCTTTGGTTACCAGTGAGTCCTGAGTCAGGGGTGACGTAAAGTTGTGAACCTCTCAAAAATTCAGTCCTATTTTCTCTGAACATTTGCCCGCGCCTAAAGGTGAATGCTGGTCGTAGCCTGTTGCGCGGCGCGGCAGCTTTAGAATTTATTTTTCTTGTTCATCACCGAATTACGAGCATCGATGTCATTTCCTATTAAATTTATCGGTCCCCTACAGTGGGAATTAGTAAATGGATCTTTCGTGAAAATTTGTATATAAATTCATGGTAAATATAAATCACATGATAGTAGAATATAAAGTTAGCATATATTTGCAAAGAAATGCATTTTTTCTTGCCTCAACAAAGTTTATTATGGAATGGTCACTTGATATCACTGAGAATAGACTAATTAGTGAGACATCCAATAAACTATTTTTTGCTCACGCTGAGTGCACGCAAGTGACATCAGAATTATTTCAGGAATTCAATAATGAAAAAAATTATTGCCTTAGAAATTCGAGGAGATATCTTTATTTCTTTATCTTTACTTTCGAACTTTCCTCATCCACTTCTCATCCAATTTTGCACTTCTCTAACGTAGCTGAGATTTTCTCTGAATGTTTGCTCGCTGGTGTCAACAAGTCTCTTGGTACATCGGGACATCTTACTTCTCCAAGTCAACAGTCGTGAGTCCGCGACTCCCGGACAGAAGATGGTGTTTGTGCTCGGTGGTGGAAACTTACTCCCTTATATTTCCTTGAGCTCTCAGTTACATCTTTTGTGGTGACGAAAACGCTAAGAAATTTATAATTTCAGGGCTAAGATAGGTGACGAAGAATCATGTTAATAAACATTCTATTGTAAACGGTAAAACATTTTTTTCCGTCTATGTTTCATTTATATCAAATGCCCTTCATATTTTAAAGAAAAAGAGAGGTTTTTCAAAGGAAAAAGACTCATTTGGAACACTCAAAACTCAAAAGGCAATGCATTCGATTATTCTTCAAGTTGCTGGCGTCAATGAGGGCTCAATTGACAGGTCTGCGACGCAGCGTCAGGTTGTTGGTCAGGTGTCGTGTCAATTGGTGTATTCACAATCATAGGGTAAATCACTATGTCTTCTTAGAAAATGATATCCTAATCATTTTCTATTGAGATTATTAAACTTTTGACATGTGCATGGGCTTAAAAAAACTGAGCACACGTATACATTTATGACTGAAAATGAGTAAAAAACCAACTGAAGGTATTTACCAGCACCGCAGTGTATGTATAAGACCGAAATGATTCGAGTCATTGAAAAGTTCAGAGACCTTTTCATTAAGTACCATTGAGATCCATGCACATACACTAGAAGACCTGGAATTTTGTCCGTCTTGAAATTAGGTGTCTGACGAAGAGATGACACAAGACTTCGTTTTTCAGGAGTCTGAGTTGTCATGAACATCCGCAAACATTCCAGGTGATGGAATTGGGACGACGTCTACCCCTGAAAATCGGGAGCAAAAAACATCCACGTGAGTTACGAGATGGATTGAACTACGGACACAAACGACAGCTTACTTCTTATTAAAAAAATGCATGAGAAGTAATTTGATTCAATATGATGTGATGAAGATGTAGAAAGTAAAGTTTGACTTTCAAATCTGAATTTGCAGCCAGTTAAGCGATCGTAAAGCAGTTCGGGGCTCATTAGTAATTTTTTTTAGGCCTAGACCAGCATTTTTGGATGAGGAGAGTGCATGTTGTGGTTTTGTATGGTGGGAGAATGAAAAGAGTAAGTATGAGAGCAGGAATTACAAATGACTGATAGGAAAACTTGAGAACAGTATAAATGCTTCAAATATGTCTGTATAAGGAAGGATTCCGACGGAGTATATTTGCATTTACAAAATTAAGTATGTTTACATATGCAGTGTACATGTACTTGTAACTTTCTTCTGTTTACTTGTGTTCATTCATTCGGTTCTCCGGTAATGACTAATAATAAAGTTTGAAAAAATGATGATGGAGGTGGACTTTGGGTAGTACTTTTAATATAAATATATATATTTATATATATATATATATTTATATATATATATATATATATATATATATATATATATATATATATATATATATATATATATATATATATATATATAAATGCGTACCAAAATAATAAATTACTTCCCAAGACAGGTATATTATGAATTGCAATGATGAAGAGATGATAAATACTATTATAGAGAAAAATAAACTAGCAATTAATTTAGGGATGGCATCGACCGTTGAATTATACAGTATATACCAGTTATATTATGTGATATAATAAAAAAATTTAAATGGATAAAACCTCATCTGTTTATTGATGTCAAGTAAGGGTAGAAAACGACGTTCTGGCGCATATATTTATGATTCATGCAATAGAAGAGTCAAGTGTTTCTTAAATATAGAGTTAGAATGACATTTGCAAGACTTTAACCGAAAAATATTCCCCATTCTAAGATATTAGTATGCAATGCCACAATATTCTCAGCCTACAAAATGAAGCTGAAATGAGTAAAAAAATTAAGTACCTCTGGATTTGATTCGTAAATAATTTTCAACACCCGATTTCATATTAATAACAGTGATGCAGAACTCACGAACGTGAGCAATTTCAGTTCACACGTTGCGTCTTACCTGCAATGCCTGGCAAAATGCTCAAGCCCTGTACATCACACGTGCAGGGCAGCATTCCCGCCTCATTAGACAAATCAAGTGTGGAACGAATCCTAGGTCTTGAATCGCTCGGCGTTTCCTGAAAAGACTTCCCCACTTGAGCATGCAGGCACTTGACGCAGCTAGGTGAGGAGGAGGAGGACGGGCAAACTCCGCTGCTCTCAAATTTTGGACTCGTAAAGCAGTCGTGTGCGGAAGACTGCACTGAATGTTGACACGAGTGCGTGTCTGGCGTCGCAGAGATACACGGTCCATGAACTTTGCAGGCGTCATCGGATGCTCTGTCCAATTTGATACACCGTTCTCGTTCGGCCAAATTGACAGCTTTGGCCGGAAATTCATGGTGACAGACGTGAGTGGTAAGGTTGTCAACCAAAGGAGCATCGGCTTCGGAAGAGGCTGTCACGTTAATCACAGAGACGGATTTCTGAGAAGTGTCTGTCATTTTGTAAAGCAGCTCTGAAGATTTCATCGATGGCGTGTGGAGCTGCAGGGTTTCGAAAGATGCAGAGGATCTGTGGCAGGAGTCGTCGCAAGTACGAGTCTCTCTGGCTTTTCTTCTCTTACCGTGAGCGTACCAGACGATGAAAACTATCAGCAACACTGTGAAGAAGTCAGCTTTCATTGTTAAATGAATATGCATGAGTCATTTTAAAAGCAAATCGAAGAAAACAACCTAATAATGGTAAAATAATGGTAGAAGAGAATTACATGAAAATTCGAGAATTTGCTTGAACATGTTCTTGATTTTCTTGAATTTATGTTAGTTTTTATTCCAATGAACAAATAGTATTGTTCCACCACGATATCCAAGTTACCTTTAATTAAAGAACTTTTTGCTGCTAATTCTACATTTGTATGTACTAACCTACTTACCCATTGCTGGACATACAGGTTATGACTTCCCTGAGCCTAATCTGAGGTATCTAGTAAGCTTGACAGCGTGCCTCATTGTTTCTACAGGTTCTACATACGTATCTTATTGCCCTCACAGTGTGTTATGTGACCTTCCATGTGTATATAAAGGGCTTAAAAAAATATATGTACATATATATACCTGAGAAGCCCTTATGTGTACTTTGTAGTTGTAACAGGTGTATCGGATGATTATAGTAGATATACTGATAAGACCGACTCGTGCACCAAATAAGTACGCAGGACACTGATTTAAAGCCTTCGAAACGAAGAATCAGTTTTTGAAGGTTGTTTTCTGAGCCTCACAAAGCTTCGGAATGACATGTGGTAAGGCTCTCTGATGCAAAAATAAAAATCAAAACGGAGCAAAATCTGAATCTTAGGGACACTTTCTAAGGCTCAAGATTTGAGTCACACTTGAAGAAACTCGTTCATCCACAAGACAAGATCTTCATTTATTACTGCTTTAATACTGGGTTAGGTTGCATAAGTCTCCATACAGCAAACATCAAAGTTCACGACATATATATCCACATTAAATTTACTGTGCAGCGAACGAAAACGAAGCAATCAAATTTCTTCTTTTAATTTGTTCGTCATTATTCATGCTGCGTTTCAGAAAAATTAAAATCGTCTCCAATCTTTCCACAGAACATAACTGGGTTACGAAGATCTGGGTCTGAAAGTGCGTCCTGTGAGATGCCGATCTCATTGTTGCACATGGAAAAAGAATCATTTTTAAGAGAGCAAAAACAGTTTTAGGAAGTTATCCCTGAAGATTTTCCCTTCCTTGAAAAGCTTTCAAAAGAAATAGAGAACAATTTTACTGAATCTGAAAGGATTTGAGGCAGATCATCTTTTTCATATTATAAGAAAGGAATTTTGGGGAAGGATGGTTTGAGCAGAATTTGAAAATAGCCGACTTACTGAAGCTACGGTGGCAGTATGCCATTGTAGCAGTAGCACTTCATTCAATAGTTCACTTTTTATATATTTATGTAAACGTTCTTTTTTACATTTCGTAGAGTCTATGATCAATTTTAAGCCCTAGTTACACTACACAAAATATCATGTGAGGTTTAGTAGGAACATGTGAGCTTCAGTAAGAACGTGTGAGCTTCAGTAGGAACATGTGAACTTCAGTAAGAACATGTGAGCTTCAGTAGGAACATGTGTCCTGGTATTTTCATCCACCACAAAAAAAACCAATTTCTTAAAGAGAAGAGTATGTTGCTATCAAGGAGAACTACTTCAGCTCTTTCGCTTTCGAGGTTTTGTTGTCAGCACAATAAAAGCGATGTACCTACTCGTAATAACTGTTTTGGCTCCTAGCGATAAACCATCCTGTGGGTACAAAGATTCGCACCTTCCTTCCTGGTGAATCACTTGTGGGGATAATATTTTTAAAAGCTAGAAATTTTAGTATTGTTTATGTCATGATATGAAATAAATTATTGAGAAACATTCTACATTCATGCATTACAATATAAAACTTTTGTTTCACGTTTATTTTTACGTGCAAGTAAGATGGAATTTTTACCATACGTTGCTGCATTAATTTTGTGCAGGTCCGTACAGACTACATCCCTCGCATGTCCCAAGGTCGCAAGCCCCCACGTTCCTGATATTTTCTTCTCCTGTATATTAAGTTATTATTTTATTTCTAAATTAACTCATGGGAATTATTCATTAAATAGACGAGTTTGTATGAAAGCGTCTGACATTTTCTATCGTTGAAAAAGCGATGTTTTAGTCTGGTGTGTACACATCATGTAATGATGTCATTTTAGCGACACACAGCAAGTCAGTCAAAGTGATAAGATTCAAATTCTCTTTGAGTCAAAACATGTTCACTAAAAATCGCAAAAATAACTAAATTCTATTTGCAGTTTAACTGACGCTTTTCTCCAGCAAACGCAGAGAGTGATATGCACTTTACAGATCAGTGATTACGGTACTTGAAAAATATTCAGAGCTGTTAAAGTCAGAAATATTACAACTCAAAAAGAGCCCTATACATTTATGAACGAGCTTTTCTTAGTTATACAAATCAATATCTAAATATCCGGGTCGTTTAGAAATTTTGTAGGTAATGCTTTAGAATTTCAATTTTTAGCGCAAAATTTACTACAATTCTCCAGGCATTTACTTAAGCAGTAATTGTTGTGAGTAGCTTGTGTCGCAATGCACTGACCGGTGAGCAGAGCGGCTAGCGATGCACCAGCGACGACCAGCAGCAAGGTGGGCTGTGAGAGCGCTGAATGTGGCGGGTGTCCGTGTTCACAGTTCCTGCCTTCGTACCCAGGAAGACACTGACACTCGTACCCTGAGCGAGGAAATTACTGTGTTTAGCCTGTGTCGAGTATAGAACATCGTTGGTGTTAGTGTAGTACTAACAACGTAGTCTTCATGGTAGATATTTACGTTACTAGGTTTTGCAAAAACACAGGGGAATAACTTTAACAATAAGAGTCTGGGTAGTCTACTGTATTCATTTTTTTGTCTTTCTATTTGAAGAACTTTACTAGATTTCTTAGTGGAGTCATTGCAAGTCATGTGTAGAGGTCTTAATATATATCAGAATGATGCACGATGATCAGCAGTAGTCTTGCTATTAACTACCACAAGACTCTTTCACACATAGCTTATCCTCGCATCTTTACCTAAGCTTTCGAATTTTCGTATAGTCACTGTAAGGTGCTGAGTAATTATGATGGGAAAATGAAAACAGTCAGCGTTGACGGTGTTATTCCTCGAACCGCGTCAAGAATTTTATGGTGCTTTCTAAGCATTGTCTTTCGAGTGCTTTCACTCATACGCGAAACCATAAAATTAGAGTGAACGCGTGCTACAACTGGCCAGTGTTTGCCAGGGTTTTGAATTAGTGGCATTCATCACTATTTTGTAGCTACGGCGTGCGTTTAGGTTTGTTGTCCAATATCCATAAGCTTTCAGGAAGTTCTATTCGAGCGTCTATGCATTACTAATGAGCTCTGTGGTACCATTATTCCCAAGCTGTAGTTGTTATATAGGCTGTGGCAGCAGCCGTGCGAGTATGATGTTTATGGTGCGTACAAATGTTTCATTTTCCATCCTTCATTAGAGATGGAAATGTGCAGCAGGCCGTCATAAGTTGAGCTGCGATAGCGCCTGTGATTATATTTCACCGTCAATTTATATGAAGTTTTACAAAGTATTTTTCATCGAAGGTCATGATTAGACGAGTCAAGATGGAACTTTTACGCTTTTTCGCGGGCATGTGCTGCAACTGTGGTATTTGAATATTTATTTTTTCCAATATCATCGCAATAATGAGTTTCATTATGATTTCCAAGCGTAGTCTAAAATAAAAATACAATGGAGTTTTGCCAATATCTCCTTCTAACACGGGGGATATTCAGTCGATTCGATGCTACTCTTTGTCGTTTTTCTCAGCATTGAACGTTGTAAATTTATATTCTGAAAGAATGTATCTAAAAAGAAGTCAACTTTTAGCACGTGGATGTTTTCTTGTTGTGGAAGCTTACAGGTTTGCGTTACGTATGTTTACAATTATCTATTTATTGATACTATATTATTTGATATGATCATCTCTTATGACTTTTAAATTTTAGTAGATATGAACATTCAACTTTCCTTAAGATGTTTCAATCCTTTAATTATTTTAAGTTTTGACACAATTTCTACCCTTTTTAACGTTTAACAATTTTCTTTTCGTTCTCAAATAACAAATACGATTTACTCTATTAAGATTATTATCTTTTGATTTCTTAACATTTCCCCCACGGAAAACAAACGTGAAACTTTATTTTTCTTGGTGTAGGCTGGAAGTATTCACGATTTACAAACCACATTTTACTTACTTGTGTTATTAAAGTTCAAGTTTGAGCTCCGTCAAATGAAATTGAAGTCTATCACCTTCTCTCGGCTCACTAGGGATAAGAGTGCTCACTCACCAGATGCTTTATTTTGGCAAGTGCCGAAATTGAGGCACGGCCTCCAGAGGCATTCGTTGATGTCGGAGCACTGCGAGCTGTCCCTCGAGATCTTAGAGCCGTCGTCGCAACTGCCGTGACCGAGAGACATGTTTTAAGGAACCTTCTCAAATTATTCGATTCTGACGTGCAAAAAACAATCAGAGTGTTGCTCTAAGAATAAAAGAAAGAAAAACGATCAAAAGAGAAGGACTCATCATTTCACAAGATAAGCTGGGGTGATTTTGATAGTAGGAAGAAAACTTTTATAATTCACTTTGAATTTTAGTTTCAGTTGAAGTTGTATTTCCTCTTCATGTGCATGATGAAATGAATTATGGGTTCATATGATTAGAAACTCTATCTTATACTTCTAAACAACTTTTTTGGTGAAATTTTATTTTAAAATTGTCTACGATGCAACTTCGTACCTTGAAAATGCTGAAAAAGACAAGCTTCGTTCCTAGGTAACGATTACAGAACGAGATTCATCATGCATGTACCTCTAAATGCGGCACTCAATATACAGAAACATATATTTTATACAAATTTGAATGGAAGAAAACTTTTCATCAGATAAGTAGTCAGGAGCCAGCGTGATAGTCTCGCCCTCTGTAATGAGCACTGACATGCGAACACAAAGGTGTAGCTCCAACAACTCTGTGCATCTAAAGCTGAGGTGTTTGCACCGTTCACCTTTATATGGCATGTTGTTTTGCAGTCGTCATCTCGAGCCTCAAGCACTTCCATGTTTGTGCATCAAACAAAGTTTGTGGAGCTTCAGAGGGCCCCAAGCCCCATAAATCCTGTTCACAATAGAAGACAAAGACTAACCCACAATAATGTTGCCTCCAAGAGTCCTGGCACTTGAGAGGTCTGATGCAAGTGACGTTGAGGCACATTGGTGGCGAGTGGCAGCCCGCGGTGACGCCTTTTGCGACGCTCACGGCGCCCGCTTCTGTCTCGTTGCTAGACTCGACCAGCGGCAGCAGCTTGCCGTCGAGTCGCACGTCGTCCACACAACCTGGTCGAAACAAGGAAGAAAGCAAGGTGACAATCATGCTGGATATCTGGTTAATCAACGACAGATTTTAATTGTTAACGTCGTTAACGTATATGGTCAAATTAACTTACGTAGTTATTGCGACCAGCTGACGGAATGTAAATTACGCTGCCTCGTAAAAATAGATACATCATTGAGAGTTCAAAAGTGCTACATGCAGATAGTGCACAACGTTCTGTGGCATAATTAGGAATGGTTCGTAAAAATAGAATTACAAATATGAGGCCAAACTGCAATCACTTAATATTGCTCAAATGAACGTTACAGTCAAACGAAACGAAATTTTGCTCATAATACTGATGGGAAGTAATAGAAGTGACATAACTTGTCCTGCTAAGATTGACATGATAGCTCAATCCTGAGTTCCTTCATTTGACTGACGCTGTAGGATTACGGTGGCTGTGATGCAGGTGACAATCACGTTGAAGCTGAGGTGTTCCTTCCTGCGAATGTACATCACCCTCAAAGGTATTTTGTTTATTGGGTGCACCTAGTGGTACGTTGCCAAAAATAATGACAGATTACGAGAATGATGTTCCTGGATAAATAGTTTCAAACTAATAAAGCGGAAACGTGTGAATTTAAGCGAAAGAATCGAGTAAGGCAAGAACAGTGAAAAATGATTTTTTTCTAACCAATCTCTACATATATGATACAAAATAAATGAAGGTTAGTAAACAAATAGATCTGAGCCAGCACGAGGAGGAAGTAGTGCAGCTTGTGCTTATCGTGGACTGTCGCGGAGTGGAGCTGGTGTAATGATAGCGTTCCAGTCAAAAGACAAGAGTGAATTTGTGTGAAATAAAAAGAACGAATAGTTCTAGACTCAATTCCTTTAAACCTTGTCGTCCAGGCAGGTCTGAGTGCTTCGAGGTGAAGTTGTACGTAATGAATGCTGATAGTAGTGCTCAATAGGAGGTACGTAATATCTTGAGTATGATATAGCTACGTTTGGACTATTTCTTAACATGTTACTTCCAGAAAAAATTCTGCTTTATAGTGTTACGATAGGAATGGTAGTTAAGTTTAAAATAAACGTACAAGGACTTCTGTTTTCTCATTTCAAATAAAAATTCGAGTGATATTTAAGCAAACGGAAGTGCTTCTCTGACCAGGAATGAAGTTCATTATTTTCCTATGGTCATCAACGTCATCAAAACGAAGCTTGACTTCGGGCAAATCTTTGGATCGTTCTAGAAGTTCGCGCCTAAAATTTTCTGTGTAAGTACAATTAAATTACATCAACTGAATTCTGAAATTCATCTACTTTCACCATGTAAGTTAAGGCGTTGCTAACTTTGTAAATGAGGAATTCACTTGTGTACGATGTGGCAAAACGTTAATTTTTTTTAAACGACCAATCGAGCAGCTTGCTTATTTCAGAATACTAACATATTTACAAGTGAGTATTCTACACTATGAAATAACTGAAAAATTGCAAACAGGAATTTACCTCAGGAAGTTAGATCAAGCCTGGAGTGTAGAACAAAAATTGCGCGCTCATGGGCTTCGATTGCTCGAGGGATTAAAGGCACAAAGCTCTTTCTGAGGAACAGAAATATTTGCTCAGAAAGCACAGGCCTTCTTTGACGATGGAAAAATAACGGCTCTAGTTCATTGGCCGCCTTCTCGTGCATTCTCTGTCTGCTCGGAGTTAACTCTTTCTTGCTTGAGCTCTATATTAGACCGTATTTTATAAATATATTATTTTTCTAACATACCAATCTAAAGAACAACATAAAAATGTGGGTGGCAAAATACATTCTGCATTATTGCAAAAAATTCTTTTGAAAGGCTAGGGGAAACTTTATTCTGTCCTTCAGAAACCTCCTGAACGAGCCGACTTTGTCTCTTTAAAATCCCCTGTAATCAAAATTTACGATAATTCTCGCTGAACAAAAATTTGATTTGCAATGTGCATTTTACACTCGTTTGATGTTCACTGAGGAAATGTAAGAAGACTGGCTCTTTTAAAGTTAGGTCAACTGAGGTTACAGCACACACAGGTGTCATTTGGGCTCGTAGTAAATGTCTTCCTTTTTTCGAATTCGCAAACTTCTGCTCACAAAAAACGTAGTAGCTGATTATAAATCTGAATCAGTTCAAGCATGTACGAACGAAATTATTCAACGCGTGAGTGTAGAAGAAAGATGCAATCAGTTCTGTAAAATTAAATAGACGTGAGTCACAAATGGGATTAAAAATATTTTCTTTAATTTTTTTATAAAAAGATTGATCTTGCTAACGACAAACACTGGCGTCGTAAATTAAATAATTTATGGTGTAAATTAAATAATTCCTGACGAATATGTCACTCATTTAGTTGCAGATCATCATTCCTATATTTGCAGTACCGCGAGTAAAAGTGTCACCAAGCTAAAACACATTTTTCTTGTCTGCAATATGTCTTGTGCACGGTAGCAACTGTATTATACTTGTATGTTCCCTAGTCTTCATTCGCTGGCTACACTGCGTGACGCATCCAAAGTGCAGTTCTTCTAATACAGTCATTGATGGAGTTGGCTGGGATGATGATCAAGCTGGAGACTGTGTTGTTACAGCCAGCGCTATAGTGAATAGTTTAATGACATTGATTCACATATGTTTGCATCATTTATACCATGGTACAAATGTCACGAAACAAACATTCGCAATCTATTTCAGTGAATACGAACAAAAACGCATCAAGAACAGTAACGAAAGTACCATACCCCTCTGTTAGAATAACGATGCCTGGATAGTTATTACCAAGTCAGTGTTTGTTCATCTGGAAAATAATTCATTTACCGCACTGTGTCACATAGTCTGACGTGCAACCACCGCTCTCAGCACGGAACATAGTGAACAGCCGCAGGAAACGCCTCCTGGGACCCACAGACACGCATGACAGTTGCAAGAAAAATTTGGTGCTTGGCATTTATTTTTGTACCTTTTCATTCTCCGACTGAGGATCATTTATTCACTATAGTTAATCGTTGGTTCCGTCATGAATATGAAAGCAAAACAATGTGTTGTATTCGAGAAACTATTTAGTTGTGGTGAGGGTTTCATATACTGTATGAGCAGAAAGGAACTGGGTACTAACTCTATAGCTTTTTTTACCCGCAGCCAATGCGACTATTGTGATTAAGTGAATTAGTAGCCACCAGTTAGGCATATGTAAATAATGTAATGGTAACCAAATCCTAATCTCGCGATATGGTTTTGATCAGAGAGACAAGAATTGTAAATTTATTTTCATTAAAAAAACATTTATTCTCAGCGCTAAGTACAATTTCAGCAACATCAACATGTCAACCTTACCTGAATAGTTTCTTGAGAAAATAATAGATTAGTCGCAATAAATAAACTATTCTCTACCGGCACTTATGTATGTAGCCTAATTTTAAGACTCAGTTATTTTTTACTTATTTTGATTTTTCAATTTTGAATTTATTGACTTGCAAGGTGGTGTAAGGCTTATTGTGTTTCAAACAAACAAACAAAATTGGGAAGACACGTTCAGTTGACCATGATCCCATCACTAATGTTTATCTTTTGTTTCACTTTAAAAAAGAGACGGCAACTAAATTTAGGTTATATATAATATCATTTAAAGTAAAATGCAAGTGTTTTTATTTTGGAGATGCACATCGTCACTTAAAGTGAAGTCTTACTTCAGTTTGTGAAACCAGTGACGGAGATGAACGAAGTCAAAACCATGAATAAATTGATTCATCTTCTGTAATGTTTATTATTAAAATATAGTCGGTGGAAAGTTACCTTAATTCCTTTATTCGCAAGCGATAGAGGTTTCTTTATTTTTGAGTAAAAGAAGAATCTTTCCTCATAAGTGTTAGAAGTTCCTCTATTTGGAAGCGGGAAAAAAGTAGCGTTGGCAGAATGAATCTCCAGTAGAAGAGCAGGTAAAGTCAACTCGTGCTGGCTTAGATGGGCGACAAATTTCCTTGAGCGGCGTGCAGCTGGAGACACTAGATTGCCTCCCAGCGTAACGGAGGACAGATGGAAACTTTATGCGCAACCACCGATCCAATCTTACAACAAAATGAAGGTGCATAAGCATGACCCACTTGCCGCTCTAAGGAAGCATCCGAGGCTACGGAAAATTTCCGCGAAGTACTAAAAAAGACAAGAAACTACTGAATATTATGTCGAATTGAGCTGTGTAATTCATTTGATTCTGTTCATTCAAAACTAATTGAGCTGCAACAGATTTACGGTTGATGTAGCGTTAATATGAGAACAAGAACGTTGTAGAATGTTTATGTAAAACCGAATTAATGGCACTTATTGCTGTTAATGCTCCTTTTATAACTTTTTTCTTGTGAGTGTTTATTTTCCACCGACAGTTATTACTATCTTAAACGTTTTTTCCTCATTCACACAACATTTATTTTCAACCATTCTTTCAACATCATTTTCTCACTGTCATGCATTTTTGTACCTGAAAAGTCTTAATTTGTTGCCATTTTCACCGAGAAACAAAACTGTACCAGTAAAATTTTGACTTGTCACGTGCCGACTAAATCACTAAATTGACCAGCCTCTACGATGAAAGGGAGATTCCCTGAATGATTCTGGCGGTCGAGAATGCCGTACAATATTTGAATCATCCATTGTTTTTTTCTGTAAATATATCACTACACAGTCTGATGAAAGTATGTAAAATGTGAGAATCTTTCAGGTATACCAAGAAAAATATCTATCAAAACAATTCTTCAAGCTTAGTAAGTGTTTTTGAAGATTGAATACATTTCCCTTAAAGAGCATGTGTAGATAAAATACCACTCCCAGGAAACTTTTCAGGACAATCATTAAAGTTGGGGCATGTTTAATGACCAAACTTTAAAATTGCAATTCAAATATAGGTGGGAATGCGAGCAGCCTGTTATCTATGGTGGTGTATAACGCTCCACAATACAAGAAGTCCAGTAGTAATTACATGAGCTCTCTCCAGTTCATTACCATTGAGGAAGTCTCTAAGCTCTGCAGCGTGACAGGCCCTGCAACTTAATGCGCTCACGTGCTCGAATGCTTAATGTGCTCTGAGACGTGGCTCGAGCTCAGAGCCGTGCTGATCTTACATGAGATTTAGCTGCTGTGAGACGTGTCTCGAGCTCAGTGTCGTGCTGATCTTACATGGGATTTAGCTGCTGTGAGACGTGTCTCGGGCTCAGTGTCGTGCTGATCTTACATGGGATTTAGCTGCTGTGAGACGTGTCTCGGGCTCAGTGTCGTGCTGATCTTACATGGGATTTAGCTGCTGTGAGACGTGTCTCGAGCTCAGTGCCGTGGTGATCTTACATGGGATTTAGCTGCTGTGAGATGTGTCTCAGGTTAGTGCCGTGCTGATCTTACGTGGGAGGGATTTAGATGCCGTGAGACGTGTCTCAGGTTAGTGCCGTGCTGATCTTACATGGGAGGGATTTAGCTGCCGTGAGATATGTCTCAGGTTAGTGC
Source organism: Trinorchestia longiramus (assembly GCA_006783055.1). Taxonomy (NCBI): domain Eukaryota; kingdom Metazoa; phylum Arthropoda; class Malacostraca; order Amphipoda; family Talitridae; genus Trinorchestia; species Trinorchestia longiramus. The sequence goes on from VCRD01000180.1 coordinate 222,944, forward strand.
CGTGCTGATCTTACATGGGATTTAGCTGCTGTGAGATGTGTCTCAGGTTAGTGCCGTGCTGATCTTACACGCTGTAGGACAAGCAGTAGGGCTTTACTGCTGTAATACTCTCACATACCCAGCGGCTAAACGATGAAGCGTAGTGACAAGACTTGGCTCAAGCTCGTGGGAAATTCCATGTGGCATTGATAGTCATTAGATTAACTAGGATAAAACGTTCCACAGGATAACATTCAATAGAGCATAAATTGTCATAACATTAGCTTGTATAAAACATCCAGTAGGATAAAAATCCTTTGTTTTTATCCACAAATATTCCAGGTATAATGGACACAGTTACTGGTTTTGCAGTAATGAAACTTGATATGTAACACAGTGAGAAGTTAGATTAGCGTCAATGATTTCTACCTCATGACTGGAGGAACACGTCCTCGGTAGCAATTGGTTTAACGCGCATGCGACACACCGGTGACATGGAAGGCCTCGTGCTTAGTTTACGAGGGACACGGTGGGAGACTCGGGGGGCACTTGTTCAGCTAACAAGGAAAGTGCGACGGAATGACTTGGTTAGCAATCATAACTGCTCTCTCTGTCGAAGCTTTCGAACTTATTGGAAAAATTTTCTAGGGGAAAATTCGCAGCTTCACGGAAGATGGGGAAATAAAGTGAAAACATCAAGGCTAAGGTTTTGCTGAGTGGATAAGACTATTATATAATTTCACTTGAGCTGGAGGACTAATTATCAGACTGCGAGTCACGTGTAAGCTTATTGCAAACACGTGATGCGCTGAAAAGCATCATGACACATGGAAGGCTTCACAAAAATATTGCACGGAAAATTTACGAAAGAAGAAGTCGTTTGGAAGAGGATCAATGCTTAATTTCCATGTTTCACTATAAACTCTCCATGAGGCAGAGAGAACTACAGCCAAAATGAAAGAAATCTTCACCATTGAAGAAGTCTCTCAGCACAGTAGCGTGAGTGGACCTTCGGTAGAAAGGCGCCCCGCCAACAACCACTCCCTCCTGACGGTGCAGGAAGAGCAGGGTGCTCTGGTGTCCGGAGCTGAGTGCCGCCTTGTACAGGGCACCATCACCGTCGTCTGCAGACATCTCCATGCTGCTGCCCCGCCTACACAGAGGGGAGAAATAGGAGTCAGTTGGGTTGTGTAGCTGGTTTTAGTTCATTTTTGAGTTCAGTAATGTTTGTTTTCCGTGTTTGAATTTAAACTTCGTAAAATTCGGCAACATCTGCTTGGTATTAAGGGCATTTTTTGTGAGATATGTATATGAATTCTTTTCCTTCGCGATGCAAGTCCTGTTACGGTTCAATAAAGCGTGTGGCTTTCATACTTTTTTATCGATTGGATGAATGCTTTGCTATAATAAGGCTCTTTAAAAGACCTATTTTTAATTCCATATTGAAATGACAACGGTTAAAAAATGTCAGAATTATCTTTATAGTGAATCTCCGTTTGCACATAGGCCTGTAAAGAAAGGATGCTTCCAGCATTCTATTTAGTATCATGTTGAGAAGCAAAAGGAAGTTTAAAGTATGAGATTTATTTTGTTTGACGAACATCAAGGATTTTCTATCCAGTCAGTCCCTAAGATATATGCATTTATATATGTATATACATTCATAATTTCATTCAATAAATTAATAACCTAATTTAAATGCAAACGTTTATTCACTCTCTTGGCATAATTAAAGGGCTGTGGTTTTATTAGGTACCACTCGTATATATTGTATTTAGATATTCAAATCTGAGATTTGAATGTCTACTTCACTCCAGATATGGATGGTCATTAGGAAAACATCCCTTTGAACTTAAATTTTTCGGTGGAGATTCAAACTCCAATTTTCAGCACTAACACCCAAACGTCCACTACTTACCTCGAAATATCTATATCAATGATGTTCATAAAAATACGAGTCACTTATGGAATCAGGGCTCCGACTAACTAAAATTAAAACTAAATTTGATCCATTTATTTGGGATAGCTATTAAGATATCAGCCTAGTGTTGTTTTGCCTCAATTTTTATAGTTGGAAGTTTTAATAGCATGATTGGCGCGCTGTTGTATTCACGAGCGGTGTTTAAGGTGCAGAAGTTCGGCGCCCGCCCAGGTCAAAGCGAAATAAGCAACAATTATTAAGCTTATTAGGTAGCTGGAGTTCATCTCTATATTGACGTAAACTGAGTTAGTCAAATAGTTCAATTACAGTTTAACAGCGATCGCAGAGTTTTATAAAAACACAAACATGAGAGGTTTACACGTGACAATTAAGGAATAATCAAGCGGGTTACTACTTTTGTCGGCTATAATGTTCAAATTCATCGCTGTTTTAATTCTTCCCATTTATTTTATGCTTTAATCAAATAAATTTTCCATGGCATTTGCTCAAACTCAATAAAATTGTCACGAGTAGGAATAAGCAAAACGATAACAAAATTAACGTTTATAACTTCAACATTAATTTTGGCGTTGCAAATACGTAAATAGCATAAGAAAATAGCTGCAAATAAAGCATACATTTACTTTCAGCACGTGTCACACCACTACAATTCTATAAATTCGGAAGAAGAACGTCTATATTACACAGATGCGTGGATTGACGGGCTTATTTTCATTACAGGAAATGCGTTCACTCGGGTACATAAGAAAAGACATAATTAACAATGTAAAACGCCAACCTGAAACAGAAATGTTAATTTTATCAATAAATGTAACATCATTGTTTAACACATTCAATTGCCAGATTAAATACTCTAAAATTTCAAGCCCATGTTCAAGTTTTAAGGAAGATGAAGTAAATAACGAGTGATAGATCAACATCCACCGGAAGGAGCAAGTGGCTGTGCAATGCATACTGAGAACAGGGCACTCACCTGAGAGCAGTGATGTGGTGCCAGCGACCGTCGTTGATGGCAGTTTTAAGGCACAGGCGCACTGGCGTCTCTGGGTGCAGCGACAGCTCCACACAAGGCCTGCCTTCCTCCAGCACCAGAGACAAAGAGTCTCGGCCATGCCGCGAGCTCAGCGACACAAGCTGTCCAGACGGCTCCCGTGTTCGAAATCTTAGATCCAGAAATATTGGATGTTTTTCTCTTAGCTATTTCAGGGTTTCTTTGATTAAAGTACAGAACCTTTTTCTAATACAGTTGGGATCAACACAAGCTGTCCAGATGTCTCCTGTGTTCGAAATCTTAAACCAAGAAATATTGAATGTTTTTCTTTTAGTTATTTCAGGGTTTGTTTGATTCAAGTACTGAGCCAGTTTTTTATACAGTTGGGATAAATTAGAAATTGGAAAGTACTGGCATTAGATCACAAAAAATATAAAAAACATTACTGTGTAGGCATCGTAACTATGAAAATTTTGTATAAATTGGGCTTAGCATGAAGTGTCGTTGCAAAGTAAGTAGCAATGGAGATCAATAAAATAAAGTGTTTATAATCCATGCACTTATTTGAATCAACACCGTGCATCTCGCTCTGTTTTTTGCTGAAAATCTCAAGAATGAGGTGCAGAAAATGAGCAAACACGTCTTTGCATGTGGACACTTCTAGAAAAGCCAGCCTTTCTTGGCTCCGCGTGCCGTTAGAGTTCATTGCGTTCACAATAATCTTGCCAGTATGTCAGTGGCCGTACATTATATTGTTACTCCTGACTTAAAAAATACAATTATAAAAAATTTATGGAAGGAAAATGGAATGTTTGGAGGAAATAACGTTGGTGAAAAACGTTAGAATAAATGCCACTGAGGTGGTTAATACCAAGTGTTTCAGTAGGAATTTGGTCAAGAAGCTCTAGTGAAAAATGTCGAAAATCGCAAGGTAAATGCGGCAACGTTCAACAGTCATATTTAATAGGTCGAGGTCAATTTAGTAGAATCTCTTTCATCCCACAAATCAATTTACAAAGATGCTAAGAGAAAAATATAAAGTGGCGAAAAAAATTTGACTACAATGGTTTTTACCTTATGACTTCGTTAGATTTTTGGCATAGCACATGGACGTTTTCTTGAATTTCATAACCCACTTTCCCGTCTTCATTCAGAAAAATGAATGCATAAAATGCTTGGGATGGGGGAAAGAAGAAATGAGTTCAATGTCGATTAGATTGAAAAAATCGAGTAGCTAAAGAGTACAACCGGCACGTACAACTAGAACGAGAGTTGCCTACCGGTGAATGAAATTAGTAATCCACATGCTTTTTATACGAAACGTAGAAAGAACGACAGACTGAGGAGAGTCACCTGAGCATGAGATCTGTAGTGTGGGGTGGAGGGGTGAAAGACAGCGCCAACTGGACGAAGCTGTTCGTACGAAATGCCGCCGGGATGGTCGGCTGGTTACACCCTGGACCCTTAAATCCCGGTACACACTCGCATTTCTCGGAGCCGGGCGATCCGGTACATCTGGTAGTCAGGATACAGAACTTTTAAAAGTTGTCAGTTGGTGTACAAATTGAAAAATTCGCTCGTAGAGAAAAACATAAAAACTTTTACGTGCGATTGGAGTATCGAAAATAATATCATCATTTACCATATTAAATTTTGATACTCGTATTCGTATTGTGTACAATCCAACAGAGGCATTGAACTAAGCTGCAGTAGCGCCGTGCGAGACGTTTTCAGTCGATCTGCTTGTGTGCGTCTGTTGGATTGATGCAGACGATAAAAAACAAACTTTGAAATTATTACAAAAATTTAATTACAAGCCTAGTGCACGCATCGAACAGGTTGTGTTTCTGAATAAATTGGGTTGTAAATATCCCCTTCACTTGCCTGGACCGCAGAGGGCACTTGGAGGTGGGCCGCAGACAAGCTACAGCGCGACAGCCTGGGATGCTGCCTCTGCTCAGCAGCGAGGGTCCCACGTCTTGAAGCTGAGGACACAAACACGGACGATAGGAGTCAGCAGTGCACATTTTGCTGCTTGTTTAGCTCAGTTTTGCGCTCTATAATAATTTGTGTTCTCGGTATTATTAGGACATTTCATCCGTGGTGTACTATCTAGTGACATTTCTTGGGAAAATAGTAATTGCATCGAAATTAACGAAAATATGTTGATTAGTACTTTAAAACACAAAATTTTATCTGGTATGTACCTATTATTATTATTGTTTGCGTGTAGTTCATAGTTATGAAATAGAATTAATGCGAGGTCGTACCTTTAAGTTTTACTTGATGTTTATTGGTATTACACAAAGTAACTCAAGACGGCATGAGACATGGTTATCAACTGAAAAACTGACCAAATATCTCGTTCGTGTTATCATGTTCTATTCTGCATAGAAATATGTGTATATAGTCACGACACCGCAAAATCCTTTATCATCCTAAGTGTTGGATATTTTTTCATGTATATGTGAGCAACAATATACTGCTTGTTGTTCTACTAAACTAGGTTTGTCTTTAGAGCAAATATTCGGGAAAATCTTACAAACAATTGGTTTTCAAATGCAGCGGTTGGTCGCTTGGTGCCGTGTGCTTGACGCTGTCTCATTGCCATGGCAGACATTTCACAGACATTTTGGGTTGTATGTACCCGGACAATTTTTGATGTTTTCACATCTAAATTGCCAATTCGCCGATTAAAAATTTACTCACTCAAGTTTAGATAAATGATTACATATCGTAATCATTTAAAGAATACAAGCCGTCACATTGGTAAGTAAATTTGCTGCAGAAAAATACTGTAATAGCGTAAGCTCCCTGCAATGAAATGCCCAAGTAAAGCCTCCCTAAACTCTTTCCGTTATGTTGAGGCAATTTACAGTTTAATACAGCTTATTTTTAACTATACTGGGAGTTCAATAATTAGCGCGACAACTTTTAGAGCCCGTGCTTATTGAGTAAATTAATTTATATCAATGCAGTATTTAAATATGTAATAGTAGGAAATTTGGAAATTTTATTAAATATGCACTCTGTCTGAATTGATAACAAGCTGAAAATACTTAGAATATCAGTCACGAATTAATTTTTGTAAGATCTTGAACCTATTCATTTTTAAGTTTCTACTTCAGAGCTTCCAAGTTTTGGTGATGTGTTGCTGAAACCTCACTCTCCATTCTTCTGTTTTCCCTGTGACCGAAATAACCACTGTTGACGGTTGACGGTTTTTAAAATAATGTTTAGCCCAAGACAACACTTACTATAAAGATGTTGTTGCGGTAATTTTCATGATTAATTTCATGCCTTCCTTCCATTTTTCCACAAAAAACGGATTAATTTGTTCTGATTTTAGTAGATTTAGCCCAAGTCATCACTGACACTGCACCTGGTATTGACCACCTGGGTGTCAATCTCACTAGTCTCAGACCAAAATCGGTCATCTAACGCATTAAATTTTTGTTGTGGATAAAATTTCTTTTCATGACTTTAATTTCTTTCATTTTTGTTCGGTCGTGAGCCTCCGCAGATAAGAGAAAAGAGAATTTCATCTTGTGCAAGATGTTTGTCCACCGTTTCTACAGATAGCAGCTGCTTCTTTTGATGCTTGTAAGGAGAAGTCATCGACTTTTTATGAAAAAATGGGGGACATATTTATGACGGATTTATTTTCCTCTTTTGTCATATTTTTATGGAATTTCTTTGGGTTCCTTCTGAGGTTGTCTATGGTTGATTTTAACCTTTTTTGAGGTCTTGGCAGCTCGAAGACAACCTAGCCGAAGCCCATTCTTTAAATTTCCAGTCTCTTCAAACCGCTTCAACGTCTTCTGCACGAACATTCTGCTAACTATTAAGGTTTTAGTAATATCTGTTGGAGATTTTTCCGCCTTATGCAACTCTAAAATAGCTACTACTTTGTCTTAATCTTTAGTCATAATAAATACTATACATGGGAAACGGATGATTTTGTTAGTACATAAAAATTGCAAATAAAATGAAATGTTAGTGTTAACAATTGATTTCATATATAAATGTAACGATATTCATTTAACATCCTCCATAAAGGTAACACATAGTGGAGCAAAATCTCCAATGAAAGTTGAACGATAACAATCGTCTATGTCTCTACTTGACTTACTGCTCGTTATCACTTGAAGATGTGTGTCCCCTACGTACGAATACATATGTACGATCGGGTCAGCTCACCAAAGACTCTTGTGAGACTTTCTTTGGTGTAACTTTTTGGGTTGTAATTCAACTCACCTTTTACGCGTTGTTTTCAGTTATATCATTAATGAAAATAATATTAACAGAGCATAACGATAAGCCATTTTTGAAATTTTTAATTGAGTGGGACTATTGTACAGAGAGAATTATGAGTACGATAACGACTCTCATATGAGAGAAATTACAGGATACAAGTGCGAAATACAGAAACTAAAGGGAAATACTCAAAATACATTAGTTAGCGCGATTAACTCAATATAAAGAGAGCTTTAGAGAAGACATCCTTTCTGGTATAAAAACCAAAAGTAAGTCTTTCCGCTATTGATTGCAAAAATACTTGCAAAAGTTATTGCTCTTTTTGCAAAACTTTGTCTGTGTTGTATAGAAACTATGTACTTGCCACTCATAGCAAGCGTGAGCAACAAAATACTTCCTCTGGTCGGAAATAGTAGGTGCACAGTTGCACAGGGAAAACATTCTGGCATCAACGTTCCGGACAGCATTCGGGAAATTAAGTTAATTTTTAAGTATAATGTCTAACGTTGAAAGTGTAATGTATGAGTTACATTCCTAGACTTTTTCCCTTGCTCAAACTGTTTCCAACTAGGACTAATCAGTTTTAATGTGAAGAAAAATATTTTTCGTGATGTTTATACAACAGTCTTTCCACTACCGTCATAAAGATCTCCCTCTCGTATCGTTAACGGGATAAAAGTGAAGCTCTCTTCAGAATTACGAGTACAGCAGCACGCTGCTCTTCTCGGCCTCCCACATTGTGGTGTGGACTATAACATAGCTGCCACTTTGACCAAGAAAGTTAGTCAATGTCTTAAATACCATTGAAAAATTGAAGTGCTTTTTCCTAAGAGGGGGAAAAAAGTGAAATACTTGGTATTTCACAAGGTCATAGATCGGTTTTATATTATGCTTAGTGAAAGTTAAAAATAATATTGTGCTCTTCTTCAGAAAGTTTTGTTTAGCAGTGTTAAGTAGCATTGCATGCGTAATTAAGGTGTGCCAGGGAATAACCAAGTCGAAAATAGGAAAAATACCTCAGTGATTGTTTTGCAAACCTGAAAACATCCACGAGCGATTGCGAGATCAACCATTTACTTTACAATGAAAAACAGTTCAATGTTCCACTAACGACTACCAATGATGAGAACACCAGATTGAGAACTCTGATATCATTTCTGTTAATATGCATGACCGTAAAATAATACGAGGACTGCTTCTTAATGCATTGCATCACTGCTGAAAGTACTCTAATTGCGGTGCTTAAACCAGGAAAATAATAATAATATAATAATGATAACAATAATATAAAGAATAATAATCCTCAACACATGGAGGAAAATAATTCCAATGTTTTCTTCAGGGAGATGGTCACTGCAACCCCTAAAAGAGACTAATAAAAGTTTATAAAAAAAGTGGAGTACATTCATATAACTGAACTTCGCTAGTTCACGGTGAGTCACTCTTTAAACAAGGTTTATTTTTCTGCTCTGCAGAAATGTACAGAGGTCAACCTTCTATTCTTTAGACCGTTCCAGCAAAAAGAATGAAGGCCCTACCTTGCCATTGATGTGGACTTTCGCAATGCAGCCGGAGAAAGACGGCACTATCGGAGCCTCATTACGATGGCCTGATGAAACCCTATGGGCCCGACCCCCAAGTTCTAATGGACTCCCCCATCCAAAAGTGGACGGAGTGTGGGGCAAGGCTACAGTAGCACGGCAACTGGATACCACTGGAATTTTGGAACCAGAGTCTGGGAAGTCTGCGAGGTCGCTCGAGTGGGAGAAAAGTTCCGAAGGTCCAGAACACATGTCCGATATGATCTCCATAGTCTGCAGAAAAAAGAAGAAAAGAAGACAGCTTCAGGAATTTCCTCCAAATCAGAAGTCTTTGTTTCGAGAGACGCTCATCGTGCATGGATGGTCTTTTGTATGACTTGCTACACGATCTCTGCGGATAACTTGCTACACGTTCGTTATCCTTCTCAAAGTCCGTGCTCGATGACGCTGTTATAATGAGGAAAAATTAATAATTAACAAAATTTGGACATATGTTCAAGATAATTTTCCCTTGCTATTCCAAATGAACAGTAAAACAATGCTCCGAGATTAGTACACATAGCCTGTCATTAGAGTTCACGAAGTTATAATTCCAACATATTTAACATCAGGGAATTCTTCTCATGCATTCAACAGCGCACTTCTTTCCGAAGATAGGCAATCTTGACACTTACTGGGAGTTTCAAGATTCAAAAGCTTCATTATGGAATACAAATTTTGAAAATCGGAAAACGACAGTAAAACATTGAAACATTATCGAGAGTTTTAATTTAATTTTGAATTGGAGAACAATGAAATTCCTCCAGAAGGTGAAACTTGTAGTTGTATATTGGCTAAGCCATGTCTGAAGTCAGTGAGTTGAGAAAAGTTCAGCAAATACTTCTGATACGCTCACGAACAACTGCTTATATTTAAATTTTATATAATCAGTGTACGCACGTAACGGTTGAATAATAACGAAGTTATGACTTGTGAGTAATCACTCTCTGCCGAAGAAATCGGCCATTGACAGAATTGGGGAATTATTCTTTGCTATTGTGAAATAGGGAGGGTAATATCATAGACTTTTGGGGACGAAACTATGACATTTCGAGTTTTACAATTCTTAAAGGCGTAGAAATATGCGTCCACAAGACCGAAATAAGTGTTCTGAGAGGAAGATTTAATTTATTTTTGCTGCGTATTTGAAATGGATATTAATTTATGATGTCAATATAAACGGATAAATATCAACTCCATGTTACATCATAAACTTCAGCGTATTATACTTCTTTTTTGTTCATTGAAGTCTTACTCAGCAGTTTTCGTTTTCTAACGAACTTTTTGTTTCTTTCTAAAAAACTTTCGGTGTGGCGATTCATTTCAACTTTATGTTTTCTCGTTCAATTTGAAATTAAAATAAGCCCACTATGTTATATGATTGGGAAAGGGAAAAGCAGATCAACAGTTTTTTTTAAACCTGTACGAAAAACTGGAACTTTGCCAAGCTCAATCTGCTGTAACGGATCAATAAGGGCCAACAATTTCCTTTAATATATTCAGCCCAAAGCTCAGGCAATTTACCTGAACGCAAAAGAAAGGACCTGATAAATACTAACGTTTTTGAACCATCAAAAGTTCTCAGAAACGTTTGTCTTTGCATAATGGGATTCTTGGAAATTTTGATAAGATGAATCCCAACTATGCATTCGTATGATTAGCTAAGCTTTCTTTGACTTTAAGACGGTTGAATATTCAATAGCATACAGAAGACATTAATTCCAGTAAAAGTCCGTAAAAGAAAAATAATAGCGCTTGTTAAACTCAGTACAGTGCGAAGTCAGGCTTGTGTAAAACCAATATATTCACTAGCATTGAAACTCTCGGCTTTAAAAACGACCAAACTTTAACGTAAGTCAATTTTTCCTCCGTTCAAGAACCACGTAAATGGCGAGGCTCAAGTTACGCACACGACCTCCGCCCTCATATTAGTTTGCTCCCCGGTGACCAAAAGACAAAAGTTGGACACTTAATACAAGAACGAAGGTATTGAAGTCCTTGGACTCAGGAGGTCTTTAACCCTCAGTGGCGAAGTGCCCACCAAAAATGGAATACTTTTGATGGCAAAGGTTAGATACTTGATTTATCTAGTAGTGCATTTCTGGACCCCATTGACGTTGACTTTAAAAGATTTACTCGTATCTGTGGGAGATTTAAATTGGATTCGAATTACTGAAACTTTTAAATACTGATGTGAACAGTGTAGATATTTTGCTCGAAGGGGGAAAAATACTAGCCATAACATTTGACGAGTGTGTAACACTTTATGATGTTCATGGAATTTCAGAACGGTTTTTATCTGGGGATTCCACCCTTTAATATGGCATTACGTGAACGCTGGTCGCAGAAAAATTAAAATGGTTTAAATATATAGAATAATATGCTAGCGAACAAGTATTTTGAGAGGGTTTACAATATATTGTTTTCACTGGTCGAACAGAAATATATATGAGAGAGACAACTGGTTTAGTGACAATTACCACCATGACTAGCAAACTAAAGTGGCTTTGTGCTTCATGCTCTAACAAAGTTTGACAGAGCATTTGAAACGCAAGGTAAGAACTTTAAATTTTTGAAAATCATTAAAATTTATAGTCTCAATTTAATTCCATTTCAATTTGTACTATTCACGTTCAAGGTATTCTGCTTAAAAGTCGAACAGAGGTCAATTCTATTTATTACGCAGTTTCGAAAAAATTTTACCAATATTTTCCTGTGACTGAAATGAGGTACAAAGTCGTAAAATAAGTTGATCGCACGTCCCACGTACAGTTCATGGCTGCGACAAGGTGTAGCTTGTCTCTCCAGTTTACCAGAGTGGTGGCATGAAGTCACATTCGGATGAACATGAACCCAAAACTGATTCTTGTTTACACATTATCATAGAATCCAATGAACGTTGTAATTATAACGGACGAACTTGTAGGTCATTATTCCTTTGACTTGACTAATTTAAACTGCTGCTGTGGCACATTTAAACTTGTCGGACGCTATGTTGGAATGTGACACACGAGTTGTGTGAAAGTGATCCGAAAAAGAATTGGGCTCTAGACGCAGTAGGAACAAATGAACTTTCTGGTTAACTTTGACTTGTTTGAATGATAATCAAAAAAGTTTTTCATACATAAGATGCCCTATCAACGAGAATCATAACTGAAATGGGTTTTGCAATCTGAAGGCTGTTGTGATTGTTTTTAGTATTAGATTTCAAAGCACGTAATTTTAGACGCTGCAATCTCTCCAATTTCTCCTCCACTCACAACACTGTTTAAGTGCACTGTTAAGTGCACAACACGGTTAAGTGCACATCATGGCACTGATTTGTAATGCCCTTTCTCCTGTTAAGTTATTTCCTTTTGTGGATTCAGAACGAAGTTGTACATGCAATTCTGGCACAGTGATAGTTTCAGGCTTTTCTTGAAAGTAATTTAAATTGTGCAGTAGAGGCTTCCGGGTCCAATAAAAGTTTTCTTATGGGAGTATCACTATCATTGTCTTTCACTGTAATATGACCTCGTAAATTTATAATTGCCTCACATTTGCATTACAGATCAACAATTCTATCCGAGATTGCCATTCTTGTGCAGTACATTGATTCTTCAGTGCTCGAGAGTCGGACAGGATTTTCCGGCAAAAATTATTCTTAATAATATTTGGCAATAACAACATCATTTAAATGTGAATTGAGGTAATAGTCTGAAATGCGAGAATGTTAATTCAATTAGATATTATGCGTTTTCCTTTAGATATCCACCTTATAGCTACACCAGAACAGGCTAGCAGAAAATAATTGGCTCAGGCTTACCTTATTTCTCCAGATAAGGTCAAGTCGGCGCCATGTGTTGTCGTGCACCGTGACATTGAGGGTTGCAGTCAATGTGGTACCCGTAGACCCTAGTTTCACCATCAACTGAGGTCGACCGTTAGCGATTTGTAAGGCCAAAAAACTGTTATAAGACGCCATATCAGAACTGCTTGCGTACAAAAGCAATCCGTGCATGTGCTTGGTGAGCACTTGCAGACTGATATGCAAATGTGAGCAAGTAGGTAAGCTAGGCAACCACGCCCAAGAGCTTAACGTTTGTGACTTGTGATGGTCACCACTGGTGCCAAATTCCCTGTGGATGATCTTGCACCGTGGCCCGTAAGTGTGTGAGGGACAGATGCACTTGACTGACTGTTCTCGTCCTGGGACACATCGACCTCCATTGAGGCACGTTTCTGGTCGGCAAGATGGCGGTTCTTCTCCGACGACAGCGTGGGCTGCAGGAGCGAAGCTCTGATCACTTTTAGAGAGAGGTTGAGAGGACGTAGTGATACCATTAGAATTAGAGTCGTTGAAGTGTCTGGATTTTTCAAGTAACTTCTTCTCTTTTGAGCACCCGCAGTACGGGATGATGTGTACAGTCGGGCCCACGTGGACGGACGAGATCGAGTCCACGAGGAGGTAGTTTTCACCGACAAGAATCTTGTCCTGGCAACAACATTTACAGCCGCCAAGATTTTTTGAACACAATCCAATACTGCCAACTCCAATAGCCAGCACGTTCACTTCAAGCTCTTGTGAGATCTGATGGTAAAAAAATAAAACGCGTTCTTTATAGATTTATCGTAATTTTTGGAATATATTGGTCGTAGGACAATAATCGGCACAGGTAACCTTCAAGTAGGAACAAAACAGCTGAAACACAATTTCCACTCACCTGCTATTTCGTACTAGAAACAATTCTGGGGACTGAATTCGAACATTTTAAGATGAGACGAGAATTTAATTTAAAATTGGGTAACTTTTAGGTCTCCAGAGTTATTATAAGAATATCACGCTTTATAAATTACCATTTATTTGATCAATTATGACTACGCATATTTTTATTTGATCTCAATATTATGAAGGCTCTAAACGGCGCTTGAAGTAACTCGCCTATCATAATTGATATTTATGGATACTAAGGAAACGATGTTTGTTCATTTTTTGTCTGTGGTTTTAGACAACTTTGTCTTAAATTAAGTTCCTGTTGGTCCAACTACGATACTTTTATTACTCAATTTTTATTCGAGTCAAAAAAACGTTTTCCGTTATAGGGCTTATTTTGAGAGTCCTCCAACCCGTGTACCCCAAATATGCATGTTCGCAGGTCTCTCAGGAGTTTTGTTTAATGTTATCTAAAAGCCTTCTTCTTATTGTGATATCTAGGGCTGAAAAATTGGTCAGTCGTATTTAGCTTCATATACTATGTACGTAGATTTTGTGTCTGGACTGTATAAGCCATAAAAGAAAAAGATTAGACTTGAAATCTGCACCCAGATATAAGACCTAAACGAAAAGTTTTCCATAAAAACGTGCCAATGTCACAGAACACTGCCGTCGACTTCCTGTTTTAGAGTGGGACCGAGTGGAATAGTTTTGTATTTCATTTAAGATTTCGTGGCATTTTTGGCTTTCCTTTGCAAAAGCAAGATTGTAAACCATCATGAGAGGACTCACCCGATTTCTGTTTTTGTGGAGGACCATTTCCAAACTCGGAGACGTCGCCACGGAAGACGACAGCCACACTCGAGCCGCTGGCTTTGCTGTAGTTTCTCTGTAAACTTCTTGTATGGACACGGTCTTGACGTTCCACATTTCTAGCTGCGAATCTTCACTCAAAACATCATTCTTGAAAGCGTTGGCCCAAAGTTCGAGTTTATTTAGCAGTTTCTCCAAGAGGCTCTTGTCGTCCTGGGAGATGAAGCGGCGGAAGAATTAGGCTGTGCAAGTTGATGCTAGTTCAAGACATCGTGTCATTCGCACGCCCAACAAAGTCGCATGGGGTGTTGAACCGCAAAATAATAACAAAGCAGAACGTATTTGTACGATCTAGAGTGTAAAAAAACTGGGTGCTTTATGCAACTTTAGGGCTGTAAACCGAAAAGAGTTCATAAGAAAACTTTCGTTCCGAGTTCCGACAATGGAGAATGAATAAATTGAAGGGTTGAATGTCTAGCTTTGTACCCATAGTCATTTGAATGTTCATTGATTCTAAATAATTCAATTTTATAGGTTTAAAAATCTCACTGAGAAGAAAATCATTTTTTTCTTATTATTAATGGTATGTTTATTGCGGTAAAATGGAAACGAGTTTAACATGAGCGCTGAAACAACTAGAGGTACAGTTTTGGAAAATTTGCATAGAGGCAACTCAAGCTTTCCACCCTTCAATTGTGATGAACGAATTTATCATATAGTTTTATAAATCATCAGCTTGTTTATTCGAAACACTTCATTCAACCCAGGCTGTAAGACTATTGCTGAATATTAGATTGAGCTGCAATGATTTTTCTGAATAATCCAAACGTCTTCCTAGGCATTGAAAGACTGCTCAAGAATTACTGACTTGCGTACTTCATTTCCCGCTGGACATTCATTAAACAATTCACTCGTTCATTACACGACCAGTAGGTAGTCAATGATGAGAGTAATTAAGAGACTTGAACGTCCATGAGGGGTTGTCTAATGCCTCATTTTCAATACCGTACAATAAGTAAATTATTTCTTGCACAGAACCGTATGTCTTCTCATCTCATATTATACCGTCGTACCTAGTTATAATTTAACTAATCTATTTGATACATCAAATATTTGTCGAAACGAAATTAGTTATAGCAAGCTGGGACTAATGTTTAAAAAATATTTCATTTCGTTTTTCAAGTAGATAGACACTAGATTGTGAATGATTGTGTTACTGCCCTCTCTGTGTCATTTGAAATTGCATATTATAATTTAAAATGTCAATCTAAATGGTATGAATTGAATATGACAGCTGTTAATACATTTCTAACGTCTCTCCACGTCATGAGCCTGTTACTTCTCACCTTGTTTTTCTTGATAAGTTCTCCCGGGGTTGCTGAGAATTCAATAGGTGATGCCAGCGTGACATCGAGCCTAGTGAGGTGATGCAGGCGCACTGTGATGTTCATTGCAACTGTTGCTCCGGTTGCATCACTCACTGATACTTGCACCTCGTAACTGGTCAAGTGGGGTGGTGCAAAAATAAACAGTGATGTAGAAACTGTCTTAGTTATTATTATTAACGGTAGCACATTGTCACATTGTACATAGCTACAGGAGGAGTGAGGAGGGTTCGGTTAACGCTGTGTCATCAAGAAAGAGCTTCTAATAAACACATAACGTAATCGAATTGAAAAGATAATATATTAGCTCAACGAAACAAATATTCGGGGACAATGTGAATTAGAAATCGTAGAATAAATGACAATGCCTAACACGATTTCAAATTAATTGATGCATCGTCTTCAATATTCTGAACGGTGTTCACTTTTCCCGTGTAACCAGGCAAGGGATGTAATGAGGATGATTGCCTTCTGAAATGAGCTTGTTATCTGCATCCACCTTCATGCACAGTGGAAGAAAGTTTTAAGAATCAAGAATCGTTCTCATCCTCATACTT
The DNA here is from genome assembly GCA_006783055.1 of Trinorchestia longiramus. Classification (NCBI taxonomy): domain Eukaryota; kingdom Metazoa; phylum Arthropoda; class Malacostraca; order Amphipoda; family Talitridae; genus Trinorchestia; species Trinorchestia longiramus. Next base: position 239,141 of record VCRD01000180.1, read on the forward strand.
CAGTTATGGTCTTGTTCAAGTATTCACTGATCCTCTAGCAGTATATTTTTCATTAATAATTCGTATTTTTTACGTACTTCAAATGCATAACACTCAAACAATGCCTAAATGAGTTATTATAATGCTGGCACGTGAATACAATTATGTACTCATGAAGCATACAATTTATAAGATAATTATAGCGTAGTCGAAAATCAAGAAAATCATTTATTTTATGAATGATGGGAGCATGAATACCATTTTTCATGTCTTAAGATGAATCTTAAATTATGTCAGGACACGCATGCGATGCGTGATGAATTTTCTTTATGACTCTGCAAGTTGTATTTTTCAGGCTTTGAATACATTTTTTTTAAGAACTATGATATGCATACAACTAAAACAAATTTAGAACATATGTAAAAATATAATTTACTTCAAGATAAGGGTATTTACTATAAAAATCAAGTTGAAGACATAATACAGGGTTGGATAAAATTTCTGTAACACCTGTTAAGTTAGAAAATATGTATTTATGTATTCAATAAGAAATAATCTTGTAGAGCTTATCACCAGCTTGGTCGACTGGTGAGCGAATCTGCTTGCGAGCGGGAAGACCCGGGTTCGAATCCCGCTGCTGACATGGTTGACGCGGCTAGAAATACGGCATGGGACTTGGGTAAACAACCGAATAATTATCGAAGTAATTATCTGACCCAGGAATGGGTCAGAAGGTTCGTTCCTATAGCCTCATTCTATTCTATTCTAATCTGTCTACTGCGCTTCTAACATCCTCGATCCGTATTGAAATTGACTTCTTTATCGTGTCAGCCTTCAAAGTTCATTGTTAGATATGTCTTAATGTCCAGTAAAGAAATATTTTGCTTTTTTTCGTAAAAAATGTGCTTTGATAATCGGAAAGATAATAACAGACGAAGAAAGAGGTGATTTTAATTTTTTATTGAGTTTTGACGATAATGAACCATTCAAATGTTTTAGAACATTCTTCAGCTCATCCTTCTAAGTTTATGTACACTGAACGAGCTCTGAGTATCTGAGTGTCTCATTGCTAACATGGAAAAATTTTGACAATTTTGGAACAACGTTGGATCGTAGGATAGACAAGCTATCTCAAAATAAAAAAAAATGCTGTTTCACTACCAGTATTTTCCACAGTTCTTTAAACTATGGATGTAGAAATCATTACCGCCTCTTCCTCCTCTGTACTCCGCTGTTGAAAAATCAAAGTCAGGATTGATGATCTCATATAGTTGCCTCCAAACGTTACTACGTCCCGTTACTACAAACAAATGAACAACGCAAGTTGTCAGAGAATATTGATTAATTTTAATTATTCACTGACCAATCTTTGTAAACTTGACAGTAGTCTAACAACTGAACATTTATGAGGAAAGTTAGGACTTCTCTGATGGATGCTTTTCGATGACACTGAACTTCATGACGCTTACAGCGAATCGTTTTTGCAGAGACCGGGTTTTCTTAGTGGTAATTGAGCTCTGCCGTCATTCCAGGGGTAGAAGTCTGAAGGCATTTTGCAGCAAAGTGAATAAATACTACCTTAGATCTTTCAGCATTCCTTGGGTTCTTTTCACAGTTAGTCTAGGCAGGGAAAACTTTTCCCATTCTTCCTGAATTTTATAATGGTTTGCGACATAAGGACTCTTGAGAAGCTAGTACATTTAGGTGATTTAAAAATTTGAGATTTTTCTAAGCACGCTCGTTCAATCATTTTCAATTTAGCTTAATTTTTGCAAGAATAGGATAAAAAGTGTGAGCCTCATTGCTTTATATCATAAAATAGAGGCTTCTATAATACTGTGAGGCGCTTTTTACTAACTAAGCGGAGAGCAAGTAATGAAGCAAAGCAAAAGTATGCTAAATAGTTTTGCCAAGTGCTGTTCATCAACGTAAAATTAAGTTCTTTATAATGAATGGTTGATTATTTTATATGTTAAAGATTTTCCATAAAGCATTACACTCAATACAAATTTATAACTTACCAGGAATGGTAAAGAACTTCGACTAGAGGAAGGGAAAATGCGAATGAAGTCTTCTATGGTCTTCAGTAGCCGTTATGGGTGGTACTGTTTTACCATCTTACCCAAATAATTGCCGGCGTTTCCCAGAGTGAGACAATATAGAAGAACTACGGGCTTATTTCATGCATGCTCACATGCCAGTAGGCGCGTCAGCAGCGACAGTGAGGGCTCCTGTGTGTGAGTTGAGGGAAAAGAGAGGATGGGAACGCAGCCAGGAATAGCGGGCACCCACTGCACCACCATCTCCCCTTACGCGGCCGAGGCCGATACCACCTGCAGACTGGGTGGCCGAAGCAAACAAAGTTAGGCCGATCGAAAAACACGCGCAAAGATCCCATTCACTATAGATCGAATGAAATTGAAATGTATTCTCTTTCATTGAGTGTTTCGGGCTGAAATTACGATCTGATATCATACTTCTAAATGGCGATCTTTATAGTATTTTGAGAAGCCAAATTAAGTTGCACACAAATCTTTTCTACTCTTTCGATAGATTTTTGTTTTTCCATGGAATTTATTCAATACACGTTATCGATATTTTAACTGTATGAATGATAATCTTTTTGACTGATTTGTCATAACTAAGACGTCTTAATAAACCCACACCTAGGATATTTTACCATTTTGAATGACTAAAATGATATGAAAATGTAAAGAAAACTAAGAAAATAGCTGAAATGCATTTTCGCGAGGGTACTAAGAAAACCTAAATTTTGTTGTCTACTAAATTTTATGACCAGTATTGTTTATTATATTTATATTTTATGAGTTTTAAAACTGTTTAAGAAGTTTATCGGTCTCATGTATCACACCTCAATGCTTTTCATAGTTTCAAAAAGGACAAGTGTAGGAATCAATTTTTTAAATTCGTTTGATTCTTGACATCAAACTTAGGAAACGAGTTATCCCTTAGTTATGTTATTGATATATTTTTTATCAATACAAATTATTCGTCACGCTGCCTTGAATTCAATTATTCTAAATGGTTTTTCATATATGATCAATGAATGAAAATGCATCATATTAATGTGCGCATAAAACAAAACAGTTTCCTTCCATTTAGCCCAGTATTATTTATTTAACTTAGGAACCCCCAAATACAAAGAATGATAATCAAAACAGCCGAGCACATACGTACCCATTTATGTTCATGAATAATAAAATGCACGTGTGCAGTCCTACTCGTTTATATTATTGGCTTCCTTTTTCTGAGCGAGATGCGTAGTGAGCTACGATTATTACTAAATGAATACGAGAGTACTCCATTGAAGGAACTGAGCTCATATTGGCTGCGTGCATCCGTGCTTGCAAATGAAAACACAGGAGGGTGCGTTGTAGCTTTCATCCAGGGTTCTTGGACAAAATTATGACTAAACAAAATTGGATATTCCAGCATCTTCCGATGAATTTATTTATTCAGATGTTTGATGACATTAATATGAGTCAAATTTCACATTACAGGATTATCAGTTATTTTTGCAAAGGCATCTCTGCTGAATATGAAATCTGTTGCGCAAGTGACTAAAAAGCGCTTAAAGACCACTGTAAAAATTCCTAATCCTATAAAGGAAATCATTAATTGTTAATACTCAGGTGCCTAATTCTAGTTTGAAATTATATTATTCGAAAACTTTTGAAGTGTGGAGTAAGAATACGTGAGTTTTTCATGCGAGCTTCAGGCGATGTATTAATATAAAACAAAACTCTGATCGTCTCGCTATTTTCATTTAAAATATATCACGTGTGTACAATATTAACTCTTGGGAATTCTATCTGAGATTTTAAATCATTCATGTCGGTAATTTTATGAGTAGATTAGAAGCGCTTTGGTTCGCTTTACAGGTCGAGGAAAATTAGACCTCTTTCATTGAGTATTTCTAATTTTTATTTAGAGCATTGATGGAACTATTGGGACAAGTATTAGATTTTTCAAGACATATGATAATATCTTGTTAAAGAGATGTAATTTGTCAGTTGACATCAAAAAACCATTGATGTCATATATAAAAGATTGAAATAAATCAGCAAGAAATATTTCACGTTCAGAAGAACGCTTTTCAGCGCCCACCCGAGTTCACTCAACCGTTTGTCAGCGTCAGAAAACCCTGGCAAATTAAAAAATCTTGACTCATTTTTCAATCGCAGGAGACTTTTGGGCCTACACTCAATTGCAGGAATTTCCTAATTCAAAGAATCCTATTTTTAGCAATGATTGGATAAAGAAGTCTTAAGCGAAAAGATTGGAGACGTGTAATGGCGAATAACCAAGAAATGTATCATATATGGTAATTATTTGTCACTGTGATTTTATTTAAACGAATTCTCTTACATGTTCGTAAAAATATTTATAATTTTAAACAGTCATCAGGTTCATCTTCAGGAAATGTTATAACATAAAAATTACTTCAGCGTTGAAATTTTCCGTGCTGTAAAAAGATTCCCTACATCTGCAAGGAGCAATTCAATTGAGAAATTTCAAAAACATCGTCCATGTAAGAACAAGAAAGTATTGACTTTTATTCATTCTTCTAAGAGGGAAGAGGTAACGTGGGTGAAATAGTGTTTGTAAAATGTTGAATAATAGTGATGCAGAATACTCATATTCACTCGGCGTATAAAATTTCTATCGCAGTGAAGCCAGACCTGGAGCTTGTGAAACATTTGTAAGAATTTCAGTAGATTTTGATTAACTCTGCTCTTTCTTTGAGGGAAACTATTCTTAAAGAAGGAAACCACAAAATAATGTGAAAAAGGAGAATGAAGAGATTAAAGTTTGCGAAGTGAGTGAAAATATAAAAAACATTTAAAGTAGTGTAATTTTTATAGAGATACAATATTTGATTTCATTTTTCTCCTGTATCCGGAAGGTAGTTCTGATATGAGAGCAGCATAGTACTAACAGAAAAAGAAACCTCTTAATTCTCTTCAATCTGAGGTTTCGCTAGTGGTAATGAAAGTTGCACCTCAGCATGGCTTTAAACTCTGGCGGAATTTTTGGAAGGAGATCTTACAGCTGAGCTCAAGGGAACCCCAAGTAGTTGTCAGGTTTGTGATTGGCAGCATATTTTGTATGCTGCATATAGTGTACCTGACAACTGGCCAAGCAAGTTATAACTAATTTAGGAAAAATAATGACTGCTGTACTGAATGTACTGTGTACGAAACAAATTTGAGCTATGTAACATAAGGCAACCAAATTTTTATATTCGTGTGTGGAATGGACAAGTTCTGTCAATACACCGAAAACGTGGAATTATCAGATATATCAGACATCATTACCTTGACTGAAGCAACTTCAATGAACTTTTCTTCAGTGGCATAAGTCCTAGAGCCTGATGACCTCGCTAATGTGAGGGTGACGGTTGCGGACTGAGCAGGTGACCCTGAGTCGGTAACCACGAGAGGGACGGCCAAGACTCCGCCCATCTCACGGTCCACCTCGGCAGTGAGTGGGACAACCACACCTCTGTTGCCTGATGTTCTACCTACGGGCGCAGCAACAAGAATTGACAATAAGCGCTTGAAGATATCACTAATCCATCTCGAAGAGGAATTAATCTCACATAGAGTGCTGGAAAATGATCTGACATTATTTCGTAGGGTTAATACATAGATGCGAAATCGAGCATAGAACGAAGAATGTTTTTATTTACGAAATTATAATTCCAAACCAATAATTCCATACCAATACTAATAACCAATAATATTCGCTTCAATGTTCCGGAATGTTTCAATTTGGCTTGACAGAGATTGAGCTGAGGTTGGAAAGTTGGGAAAATGTTTGCATTCGTCTAAGTATTAATAAATATTTGAAAATTATAATATTTTAAAAAAATTCTCCAGGGTTGTAAAATGTCTTTAGAAGAATTACTTTTAGCAAAAATCATATTATTAGTATCGATGACACCCAAAATCGGCGTGAAAACTGAATCTTTCCCTTAAAAGATCAACATTTCCTTTTAGCTTCCAAGAAAGATTATCTGATTCAAGATTTTAATGAAAAGTATTAAAAGGGCTTACACAGCTCGCTCGGTTTGAATCTTGTGCAAAAAAGGTCTTCATTTCCTGCTGAATAATTACAACTTTTTGTGTGGCTGTAAAATGTTTCCTAGGAACAAAACCTTAATTACCAGGCTCGTGGGTGATTTTCAAGAAACTTTGGAGTCCAACTTCCACTTCAGGATCAACTTTGAGGGAAAAAGGTGGCCCATTACCAGCTGCCCAGTCGTCTGCGTCGTCCAGAGTGAGGTTGAAGATTGACTTAGCCTTAGCAGGGCTGTCGGAGCTGAGCTGGGGTAGACCCAGCACGCGTGGGCTCACCAACACCGGGGGGTTATCGTTGATGTCCAGCACTGTGACCTGTGCACCCAAAAGTTCACGACTGCTAGCGGTAGGAACGAGTTCAATACAACTTCTTCATATTAGACAGTTTAGTAAATCAGAATAAAATTCCGATTTATTTTCGTACATTATATTTTTACCGTACGCTTTCGAGCACAATTTTCAAAAGAATTTCATATTTTTGGATATTATTTATGCTCCTCTTAAGACTCGTCTTACCATGTCTGACCTAATGACCAGCGCCTACAAAGAACTCATATTCTCAGATGTATTGAATGTTATCTTGGACTCACAAAACGCTGAAGCGTCTCATGCGATATCGGACGAAATAAAAGATGCATCTTGAAATATCATTTCTAGACTGTATGAAAACATTTTTTGTGCTCTTTGACGATAGATTTCGTTGAAAAAATCTTAAACTTTATGCTATCAAAAATATTTGAGAATGCGCTGCGGTTGCGACATGCTATGTAAATTCTTTTTAGTTCAACTTGCAACGAGTTCCAATCCTTATTGATTGAATTATAAGCTATATGATTTATTTATGTGATGCTTCACATGAAATCACATTCATAGACCGAGAGTATGCAGAATATATGTTCGTTGGTGTATCTGCGTAACCTAGAAAATTCGATTGACTTTGGCTATTTTTTAGATTTTAAATATCATATTCCTGATAAAATATCGTATTTCTTAATTAGTAGGAACACATGTGGTATAAAATTTAATGTTTTTGTAACCTATACAATGCAATCCACTGAAGAGGGACCAAGCGTCTTTTCAGCCGCGTACCTGAACTGTGGGGCACAAGATACCATAAGCCAAGCTAATATTACATTATAACTTATTGCCGGCTATTTCCCTATTTATTTCATATAGAATGAGCATTTGTGAGAACACATCAATAAACTCGGACTGACGGTGAGAGTTGCGGTAGCGGTGTTAGGCGGGTCTCCACTGTCCCAAGCCAGCACGAGCAGGAGGTGGTTAGCAGACTTCTCCCTGTCCAACACACGCGCCAGTCGCACCGTGCCCCCCGTGTCGATGGCGAATATCCCTCCGGGGTCACTCGGTGGCGAGATGCCGTAGCTGACCAGCCCTCCAGCCCCCTACAGCCGGAACATGTCAAATTTCGATTCGAAAGTTCTCTTCTATGCATAACAATTGCGCTGCAACTCCGATCGGCAATTCGGAGTTATATTCTTCGTAAAAACGAGGAATTTAGTTTCCGAGTTTAACGAATTTTTGCTTCTAACGCAACTTAGTAATCACAGGACATGAATGACTTGATGCTTGAATTAAAAGTGCATGAAACTTTGAACTGAAACTTTATATTTAGATTCGAACTCGGACTTTTAATGAAAATTTTCGCTATTTTTCGTTCGTTTTAAATCTCAATATGCAGGAACGATCATTATTTGATTTATTTTAGAATATTTTTAAAGGAGAACAATACACTGTTTGGGTTTTATAAAAATATTGAGTAGAAATTGCAATCGTGTGTTCGGTTGGAACAAATGAAAAATAGGTATCTTTGAAATATTGTAGGAGAACATACTTTCTATTTTTGGGAAAGTGCACTAATGGGAACAATAATACGAGTACCTATGGGTATGGAATACATCTCTACATCTCACAGCTCCTAAAGCTTGAACGAATTAAATCTAGCACCAATGTAGGTCAGAGAGTGAGTTCTGTGAGAACCTCCACCTACCAACGCCCTTCTACATTTTACCAACATGTTTCCAACGCATTCAGCATTGTCTTCCATCTGTTTGCGTACTTGTCTCAAGACAATAACCCGAGTTCTCCGTAGCCCATCGCCTAGCTTGATTGATGATCTCCCACTTGCGCACAGTTTGAATAGATGATACAGATTTTCGCAAAACGTCCTACATGGCATTTGAATTCCTAGAAGTTTATTGTCTGACAGCACCCTATGCTTTACAAGACACGGAGTCATTAGTATAACTTGTTGTACAATGTTTCTGTGACTGACCATTTTATACAAGAGTGATTTCAAAATGAGAGCTATGAAAGGATTTGATTTATCGTTTACCTACTACATTTTTCATTAAAGGAGCTTTTAACTCGCTGTCAGGTTTAACATTTTACCATCGTTGAACTACTTTATGTCACAATGAATGGGAAATATCCTAAACTTAACCCCTAACGGTCAATTTTTATACTCTCTAACGCTTCCTTATTCTTTACTTGCATTGGAAGACACTCCTAGTTCAAGAAATACCCTATTAGCGTTAATGGAAGTTACAGAAGAAGACTGCTCTACCTCGTCTTGGTCAGTAGCAACGAGCGTGGTGAGCACAGTTCCTGTTGCCGCGTTCTCGGACAGCTCCAAGTTCTGCTGCAAACTGTCCAGTTCGAACTGTGGACGGTTGTCGTTAGTGTCCACTAGATGGATTGATACGGTCGCCAGGCCTGTTCTTTTGTGGTCGTCCCAATTGCCTTCACCCTGGATAGGATTAGGAGAAGTGGAACGTAAGAAAGAGAGAAGACAGGGCTCAAAAGTTACCCTTTCCTTTCGTACGGGTTTAAAGTGGGACAAAAGCGAGGCGCATAAGTTAAATGACTAAGGTCTACGAAAACGTCACTAAAATAAAAAGTTCATCCGAGTTTTGAATAAGGATGTATGAACGTTGAACAAGATCACCAATGACGCACTGGGAAGGAAGATTGTGAACAATGGATGAATGTCAGGAAGGAATCTAGAGGCAATTGCATTCATCCATAACTTCGACAAATAAAGGGACATTATAATTAAACATAAAACATGAAAAAGAAAACTTGTATCAAGGTATAAGGTATAGTAATTCAGCCTCAAATCTATTTCCTGGATAATAATGCCCAGTTTATACTACAATTAGTAGGAGAATCAGAGCATTGTAAAAGTGGTTAAGAAAAATATACTTTGAAAGATTAAACGAAATTATCCTTATCGCCGCAGAAAGTGTTAAAAAGGTCGATTTGACATGCAAGCTCTTCTTCCATTTTATAATAGTTGCACATTCATTGGAAGTTGAAAATCAGTGTTTCGCGGAGCGTAAAATAGTTTGATAGATAGTCCTCAGTATTGTGAGGACTCTAATTCATTGTTCCCCTAACTTACATTGTTTCTTAACACGTTAAGTGCGATACGACCCACCGGTGGGTCGCTCAGGTTAGGTTCTGTAATTTTTTCAAAGCTTTCTAGTGACTGTGTGTACAAAGTAAAGATTTGCACCGGCTAGACAATCGCACTCAACGTGTTAAGTGCCTCTCAAGCGCCTCTCAAGCATAATAAGAGAAAGTGGACTTGCTACCACAGAGTACAAAAATTTCAAACGAGATTGCAAATTGAAATTTTGTTACTATAAATTATATATAAAGAGCAAAATGCCGTAAATCTTGAAGGTGCCAGTGTAAATGTGACTCGTAGTTAATCAATACTGTGCTTTTCAGGAACTTGATACTATTATCAGGCTTGTAGTGTTACTATTTGATTTAGGATTACACCAAAATGCATGATGCAAAACGTCATTAAATCTATGAAAACCTGACACGCCGTGGTATCGTATTGATAATGAGTGCCATAATGGCAACTCATGCGAGGAACTCCATGTCTTCAAAAGCCTTAACCAGCAACAGAGCTGCCCTGCAGTATGAATTAACGTGCTTCCATCGTAACCTGAAGCCGAGCGCTGTAGCCTGATCTCGAGCTCTGAACAATAGCGTGTTGCACTCTCTGGGTCTGCAGGGTGATCCGCGACCGACGTCCGTCTTCCCAGGAAAGTGTGGATGTCAAATCTTGACCGAATTGATTCTCTCGTTGTAAGGCTAGAATTGCTAAGATTTGGTCATAACCCACACCATGAATTCCGAATAACCACTGGACTTTTATTTACATAAGTGGCATTCGTTCGTGGGAACCTTTTGTATCCAGTTCGAGTGTACTGTGGATCAATTACACCCATACAATCACTTGTTGCAAGTTTTAACAATTGTTAGTGGTAGCTTAATCTCTTCCACAGTATTATGATCTGTCATGCAACCGTTGATCTGCCAGACTTCGGATGTTAAAGTTGTGGGTTCGAGGCGAAGTAATTTTTGTGGCGAAGTAAATTTAGACTTCATTTATTGTGTGAGGCAACACAAAACACTAGCATTCATTTGAACGTACGAGGTCGGAACTCAGAATATTACATCTTCAAAGAAATTAATTTTGTAAAGTGTGTTGCTTATAAAGAACCTTAGGAGGACTAGATAAAGCTAAAAAGTCCAAAGTTTTCACAGAAAAGCACGAGTAAGCCTTAAAAGCATTCGATAGAACTCATTTTACGAAAATTTTAAATACAAAGGCTTAAATGTGCAATATCCAGCTGGATAATACGGTTGGAAAATTTTCATCAAACTTAGACGATTTCGGTGGAAAATGTTACAAAGGACTTTCTTAGCGTCAGTAGTCATTGCTTTTTTGCAGATGTGTAGTTCAGATAGGGACAAAAATTAGCTTTCAGATATTATGGATAAATTATTAGCTAATCATTAGGTTCGTAGGGCAAATTGATATTTTGATTTGTTCATATGACCCGTATCAATCTATATGAGTAAATATGCGCCATCTGTGAAAGCAGAGTTAATTTTTTAAGCATGTTTCTTTTGTTATAATTGTTTGAATTTTCATATTCTATCAAAATATATTGACTCTCTTTGATAAATAATGAAACTATTGTTGAGAACTGTAAACTTAATTCACCCCAAATCAAAGAGCCGGAAACTGATCATTCCCGAAGCATAGTAGTGGCGTCGTAACATCACTCCTGAAATTCTTGTTCAATGCTGGCAGTACTGAGTAGCAAACGAGGATTCGAGCCTTGACCGCCATTACCGTGGACTGAACAATCAGTGGCTGTGTTGACCAGTTCCCCTGAACGGATTACTTGAGCCCACCACAAACTTAGCTCGCCATTACGAGTGTCAGAACAGCCTCATGCAACAAATGCCGTCATTGATGCCACCTCATGGGCTGAAAGCCTCGTGTTTCTTGACCTGTGAGTTAGGTCTGACTAACCTGATCCCGAGGAATTAACATTCAGTCTAACGTCAATACAGCTGTATTTTTGATGCTAAAATATCGCTCATGAGAAAACAAACATGAATATGAATTCATGTAATATGAATTATGCAATTCTTGATAAAATTATTCTTTTTGCAGCAGCGCACATCGATGCAAATATCAAAGGAATTATCCCTCGAATGTAAACTGAAGTGTATTGCTGACTCCCACATTACCGTCCTACTTATTGTGCACCCAAATCTTTAGATAAACCTGGTCTGTGAAGTGAACTAGAGGTGGTTGAGACTAACCTGGTCTGTGAAGTGAACTAGAGGTGGTTGAGACTAACCTGGTCAGTGAAGTGAACTAGAGGTGGTTGAGACTAACCTGGTCTGTGAAGTGAACTAGAGGTGGTT